>CM067322.1:86955375-87131547 GCA_034231615.1 Meghimatium bilineatum
AGGTTGATAAATGTTGTTTGGAGAAAGGATGATAAATGTTGTATGGAGAAAGGTTGATAAATGGATCAATATATGCGTTTGTATGATGTACACGTATATGGTCTTGGATGAGTATATCGCTAGTGTATGATCTATACAAGTCACAAATAAAATGCGTATTATGTCGTATTCATTATATTTAATAGAATATTAAAACTGTTTATTTCTTTTTTTTTCTGCGATCATTCTCAAACTCCTGTGGGATCTCTCTTGTAGCTGGACCATGGTCATATTAGAATTCCAGCAGGATGTAGTCCAGAGAATGGAAATGCGTTGTGTCGCTGTCTTATTTGCGCCAATGGCCCGACACATTCGTCTTCGGTGGAAGTTTTTTTCGAAATATAATATTATCCGAAAAAAATAACTACACCAGCTGATGATGATGAATTGACGCTTTAAATTTATTTCATGAAAGACCAAAGCATTTTTGACATAAAATATTCGCTACACAGTAAAGACATGCTTTGTGTTTGGGGGTTTATGAATACATGGTCACCAAAGGGAGGCTCTGCAGCGCATACGTATCGCAAGATCACCCCGTCAAGCCATGAACCAGCATATCATTTGATTATTCTTCTCTTAGATTTGCTAATACATCTGCAGTGATGGTACATCCGTCTTTCTCGGCCACCAGAGTGTCTGCAACAGAAAAAAAAATTTGTTATAATATTTACTAGCTTGCATTTTCTCGTCATCCATGAACACTATTAAATAGAAGTCACAAGTAAGTAATTTAGACAAGACATGTTGTTAACCAACGATTGAAGATAAACAGAGCTTACATTATGAAACATAGTAAAAAAGTAAAGTAACCCATAGCATTTATTAATGCCGTAGGGGTGTGAGATGTTAGAGATCTCACATTTCACAGGCTCTGCAAATGAGGGCGGTAGCCATCTCCTCTCCCTCGCAGTCCTTACTTCCCGGATTAATCCGGTACCCATTTTAAGGCTGGGTCGACCTGGGAGCCGTTGCGATCTGAAAACATTTCCGCCTCAACTGGGGAATGAACCCAGGACCACTCATATGCGAAGCCAGTGCGCTAACCACTGCGCTAACGCGGCTCCCTATGAAACATGTGTAACTTTAAAGATGAACGTTGAACGGATGTTCACTAGAAAACAAAGCACACTATCTAGTTATGTCAGCTACTGGAAGCAATGGTGATATTCCTACTTTGCATGCTCCGACTATAATGTCAAGGAAAAATGTCGTTAGATGTGTTTGTTTATGAATCCTGAGATAAATGATCATTCCAATCAGGTGAATAAATGGTCCACACATTTTTTACCTGTGCACAATATGACGTACTTGCCTATTGTCGAATCTATTAACTATTATATATCTCCAGGTGAATGATCGATGATCGCATCCACATGTGCCACTAAGTGTTGTGGTGGGAGCTTATGATGTGGTTCCAAGGACAGATGTGTCGCCTTGGTTTCAGTAAGCACATGTTTGTTCAAGGCTATCGTGATGTTTTCTACCCACTGTTTTCATGGTCTATATTTGGTGATGATCAGATATTATTTTGTCATATGCTCATATTAGTATTTAGTCTGGATTCATTCTAAAAAAAATGACCGCATCATTTTACTTCTGTCTTTCAATATGTTCAATACATAATATTATAACAAATATGTTCCTAATTTTTTCATTTCTTATTTTGTCAATTTAGTAAACATTGCAGCAATTCTCAGACTTCTATCACATGTAGATGTTCCTCTGCTGCGAGGCTGTTAAAAACCGGGTTTGACACTGGTAGCAGACTCTTATATACCAATGGTATATACTATCTCTCTTTTGATTTCCATCTTGATGTTTAAGTGAAGAAGTAATGGTGAAAGAGATAGGTCACTTTGTTTCGTTTCAGACACCTTGTTTCTATTTCTGTCTAGTCTTTCATATCTGTTAAAAGTACTACCTACATATTTGAATTGTTTGGCATGTCTCACGTTAGTGCTATCTATTGTTATATTGGTGTTTCGGACTTTCTAGTTTTTAAAACTTATGTTTTTGTAACTTAATTTTCATGTTGCATTTCTTACATGCTAATAGCAATGTTTTGATGTGTTTTGCAAATGTTCATCATTTTTATACATTAGACTGATCGATAGTAGTAATTTGGTAAATTAGTAGTTCGTTGATCCCATTTCTAAGTTCCTCATCAGGTTTATTTGAAATGTTCTTCTCTTTATTAATGTGAGGTTCTTTTATTTTTTAGTGAATAATATTTAATCAGAAGCTTTGAGGAATTGCTGAAAAATAATCTTAAGTAGTAGACAAGAATATTTAGTGTTAAATAAATGGTTCACTTCTCCTGTAGTGTCTTTTGAATTTTTACTACTGAATTGCATTATTCGATAGCCTTGCTGTTCACATTATTACTTCCGTGTAGTGATGTGCAGTAGTTTCAATTTCTGTTTTATTTTATGTGTCTGGTTGTCTCTAAAAAAATAATGTATGTTGGTCTAAATTTCTAGTTTGTGTATTTATGTCATTTGTACAATTTTCTGTCACCTTTGTGTTGTTGTCTACTTCAATTGATCATTTACCATATAGTAAACAGTTTTACAATAAATAATAATAATAATAATAGAGCCCATAAAACGACATGCATTAGCGGTACCACACAGGAGACATCAGCACAAAAAGAACTGCAAAAAGCACTATCTTCATCCATTTTTGAGCGTGTAATAAAATCAGGCTCAGACAATTTCTTGATATTCTCAATCCAGGATGCCCTCTGTCCTCATCCATCCACCATCGAATGTTACTTGCAAAATAATTGTACAGAGCGAGTTGTGTCTGGTTACATGTCCACGCTAAAACATGTTTACTCTGTTTCACAACTGCCAAAAGTGTTTCTTGATAATCTGCAACTTTCTTTATTTCCTACTGGACAAATATATTTATCTTGTGTTCAATGTTTATGTACAATCGTGCACCTCATATTCCATCTTAAAATCGTTTATCTCATTTGGCTCTCTCTGCCCTTATTTACAGTTATTGTGTCAAACACACAGTCCATGCTGCAACAGGATCAAAATGCTCGGTGACTATAAGAATAAAGGACGTTTATAGCTATATCCGACCTTCGAGGTCTCACATGTATTTTTTGCTCTCAACAGCTGGTGTTGAGATCGCGTCAGGCTTTCATCCAAAGAACAACTTGATTGGGAGTTTACATGGTATAATATGGGATGTGCTAAAACTATTCTACAACCACCTGCTACATGAGGACACTAAGATTGATGAAAATATTATTTGCTGAGATGAGAAGAATTCGGTATCAAATGTTGAATTAGTAGAACTATGCTCCTGAATGGCACTCTGAGATGTAGGACAACCATCAAGCGACGAGAATTATCTGTGTGCATACACGTCGTCAACTACGAGGGTGACTGTACACATTGAGCATCTGTGGGTCTGTCCAGAGTACAATGATGTCGTGTAATAACCATTAATCAATTGTCTTTCCCCTATCGCATTGATTCTCTTTGTTCATATCCAGACATGCGTAACTTGCAAGCTTCAGCTTATGTAATCATTTGCAAACATGAACCGTATAATCATGCAAGTGAGTAAACAGACTAATCTAACATACAGTTACTGTTACATGCTAAAGCTAATACATAGCTAAAAGGATATATGTGGAACTGAAAATGAATCTTCATGATTTGTATAAAATACGATTGTGCGCCTTTTAATTTTCATACTACATGCATTGTTTCAACACTAGTAGAAAGTGATCTCATCATCATCAAGTGCTGTCAGAGCAACGACCAAAGTGCCTACCTCGAAATTAAAACATCCCCTGTCACTTGATTTTTTGCTGTGCACTCTGCTGAACTGTAACATGTACATTTTGTGATGCTTCCCTCTCAATTGTATCTATGTATACCTCTTACACTCATCCTGTCAATTCTACAGTCAAGAAATATCTTCAACAAGATGTCATGGTATTTAATATGTGGCAAAAATATGAATGTATTAACTTAAAACATAATTAATTCCCTATTTATTTTCTAATCTCGTACGAAGTGTTATCAGAACCCGTTTGTTAGTTTTCTTTGCTGTTCAGCGAACTCTATTATTCTAAATATCTACATCTCACAGGCATCGATTCTTTCCAAGTCAACTTCATGCTTTTTATAATATATATTTTTTAAAAATGTTGTTCTAATTTTCCAGAACAATGATGTGTGAAGTGTGCATGTATTTGCTGTCCGTGTGATAGTAAATACAAATATTACAAGAAGCGTCGATTGATTCCTGGATAAGTCCATTAACATATGTTAATTAGATTGTGTTCACATAATACTACCTAAGTTTAGATCTGGTATACATTCGAGTGTCAACATAATGATCTTAGCTACAACACATCACGAAGTAAAAGATGTTTACATAATGGTAACCATAATGGTAACTCTCTGATTGTGATTAGAAACATCATCCGATTTCGTTGATGCTTTCCTCCACGCTGATGTCTTCAAAAACTAACGACTAGTATTATTGTACAGGTAGTAATAACAATGCATGCTGTGAATGGTATGATAAATGTATTGATCAGAAAAGATATCGTTCCAATGTATGCTCTATTCCCGGTACACGACCCAAAATACTGACGCCTATTTCAGGAAAAAGTGACATAGCTAATCTGCTAATCAAGTACACCGGAGCTTTCGTAAAATATTATAATTCAATACATGAACACTACAATAATACAGACTCGTCTTGGAGTGATGATTTCTTAAGTCTGTGAGAAAACAATGAAAAGTAATACAGAATTGTGAATGTTCATAAGGCATGATCACTTCACAATAAAGAGACATAAAGTGAAATAACAACCTCACACTAAGAATAGCAAATTATTACTAAAAAAAATGTGTGTAAAGTTGCGATAACATTCTATATCTAACTGGAAATTGTTATTTATTTGTAAAGTATGGACATGCCTGCATTTTTTACCGAAATAACTTCCGTGATAACTAGGTAACTACACCGATATAACTTGCTTGATAACTTACTCTACCGATATAACTTCCTTGATATCTAACTAACTAAATATACTGATATAACTTGCTTGATAACTAACTATACAGATATAACTTACTTGATAACAAACTAACTTTATCGATATAATGTGTCTGATAACTAACTAACTATACCGAAATAACGTGCTTGATATAACTAACTATGCCTATATAACGTGCCTGATAACTAACTATACCGAAATAACGTCCTTGATAACTAACTAACTATTCCTATATAACTTGCCTGATAACTAACTGACTATGCCTATATATCCTGCCTGATAACTAACTAACTATACCGAAATACCTTGCATGATAACTAACTAAATATGCCTATATAACGTGTATGCTAACTAACTAACTATACCGATATAACTTCATTGATACATAACTAACTATTCTGACTTCCCTATACTCATATTTCCGTATATTACTATATCCGAACCAACAAAATGACAGCCCGCTGTAGAGAGTGCCACTTTCGTGATGTATGACATAGTCAAGCGAAAATCTCAAGGTATTTCTATAAAAATTCAATGTGTAAATTAGTCGTAACCCAGCGGGATTCGAATTCCTGTACTAATAAGCACATAGGGAAAGGATTAACAACTGTGTCACGGATAAAATTCATAAAGTAAACCATATTTTTACAATCGCTCATGGACCCTTATTAAACTAGAGTAAAATTAAAAGAGCTATAAACATACAATTATAATATATCTTGTTTCATAATTGATAATATACATTCTCTGTGCCCTGTATCAAGGCGGCAATGACATACATTTCATATTTTAGTCATATTTAGACAACACTGACTCAATTAGAATGTCTATATAAATGTGGTGCAGCTATAACAGTGCTACAATAGGTAGTCATTTGAGTATAGATGCTCAGATTACCGCATTCAGCTGCGCCCATGATAATGCTACAGATGTAAAGTACACGGATTGAATGGGATATGGGATGACAAAATATTATCAAAATTGGGTCTCACTCTCAAATTTATCCGAGAATACGACTTTATGGATGGAAGCAAATGATATTATAAAATATCTAGACCTACACCATAACATATGGTCGGCCTTAGACCCATAACATATTCCACGTTCACTTCGTGAATTAGCACAATCGATGATATTGAGGTATATAAGCATTATTCAGTGTCAACAATGCATATGTTAGTAGAGAGGAAAGATGTGGTTCAGTGGATGCCAACAATGCGTGAGCTATTAGTGATGGAAGATGTGGTTCAGTGGATGTCAACAATGCGTGAGCTAGCAGGGATGAAAGATGTGGTTCAGTGGATGTCAACAATGCGTGAGCTATTAGTGATGAAAGATGTGGTTCAGTGGATGTCAACAATGCGTGAGCTAGCAGGGATGAAAGATGTGGTTCAGTGGTTGTCAACAATGCGTGAGCTAGCAGGGATGAAAGATGTGGTTCAGTGGTTGTCAACAATGCGTGAGCTAGCAGGGATGAAAGATGTGGTTCAGTGGATGTCAACAATGCGTGAGCTATTAGTGATGGAAGATGTGGTTCAGTGGATGTCAACAATGCGTGAGCTAGCAGGGATGAAAGATGTGGTTCAGTG
Source organism: Meghimatium bilineatum (assembly GCA_034231615.1). NCBI lineage: Eukaryota > Metazoa > Mollusca > Gastropoda > Stylommatophora > Philomycidae > Meghimatium > Meghimatium bilineatum. The sequence continues at coordinate 86,962,042 of CM067322.1, forward strand.
GATGTCAACAATGCGTGAGCTATTAGTGATGAAAGATGTGGTTCAGTGGATGTCAACAATGCGTGAGCTATTAGTGATGAAAGATGTGGTTCAGTGGATGTCAACAATGCGTGAGCTAGCAGGGATGAAAGATGTGGTTCAGTGGTTGTCAACAATGCGTGAGCTAGCAGGGATGAAAGATGTGGTTCAGTGGTTGTCAACAATGCGTGAGCTAGCAGGGATGAAAGATGTGGTTCAGTGGATGTCAACAATGCGTGAGCTATTAGTGATGGAAGATGTGGTTCAGTGGATGTCAACAATGCGTGAGCTAGCAGGGATGAAAGATGTGGTTCAGTGGATGTCAACAATGCGTGAGCTAGCAGGGATGAAAGATGTGGTTCAGTGGATGTCAACAATGCGTGAGCTATTAGTGATGAAAGATGTGGTTCAGTGGATGTCAACAATGCGTGAGCTATTAGTGATGAAAGATGTGGTTCAGTGGATGTCAACAATGCGTGAGCTAGCAGGGATGAAAGATGTGGTTCAGTGGTTGTCAACAATGCGTGAGCTAGCAGGGATGAAAGATGTGGTTCAGTGGTTGTCAACAATGCGTGAGCTAGCAGGGATGAAAGATGTGGTTCAGTGGTTGTCAACAATGCGTGAGCTAGCAGGGATGAAAGATGTGGTTCAGTGGATGTCAACAATGCGTGAGCTAGCAGGGATGAAAGATGTGGTTCAGTGGATGTCAACAATGCGTGAGCTATTAGTGATGAAAGATGTGGTTCAGTGGATGTCAACAATGCGTGAGCTATTAGTGATGAAAGATGTGGTTCAGTGGATGTCAACAATGCGTGAGCTAGCAGGGATGAAAGATGTGGTTCAGTGGTTGTCAACAATGCGTGAGCTAGCAGGGATGAAAGATGTGGTTCAGTGGTTGTCAACAATGCGTGAGCTAGCAGGGATGAAAGATGTGGTTCAGTGGATGTCAACAATGCGTGAGCTAGCAGGGATGAAAGATGTGGTTCAGTGGATGTCAACAATGCGTGAGCTATTAGTGATGAAAGATGTGGTTCAGTGGATGTCAACAATGCGTGAGCTATTAGTGATGAAAGATGTGGTGCAGTGGATGTCAACAATGCGTGAGCTAGCAGGGATGAAAGATGTGGTTCAGTGGTTGTCAACAATGCGTGAGCTAGCAGGGATGAAAGATGTGGTTCAGTGGTTGTCAACAATGCGTGAGCTAGCAGGGATGAAAGATGTGGTTCAGTGGTTGTCAACAATGCGTCAACTAGTAGTGAAGATAGATGTGGTTCAGTGTATGTCAACAATGCGTGAACTAGTAGTTAGGAAAGATATGGTTCAGTGTATGTCAACAATGCGTGATCTAGTAGTGAGGAACGATGTGGTTCAGTGGATGTCAACAATGCGTGATCTAGTAGTGAGGAAAGGTTTGGTTCGATGAAAATTCTAACACAAATTTCAATAAAATCACTGAATCAACACAGAACCAGAATAATCAGCCGGCTATATGCCCTGAGATATTTACAGAAGCGGAGATAAGGGTACTTATTGACAAGTCCGATATGTGAAGACGATAATCAAATCTAAACTTAAAATAGTAGTACTATTGCAAATTGTTAGGTTCCATAAATGGGATGTATATTACTGCTACCACCAGAACAGACCATTACAGTCAGCGAAAGTTTTTCATCATAAATTGATATTTTAATATTTTATATCTGCTATTTCACTGTATTATCATTAGAAATATTGCTAATATATTTTACATCAAAGTGATGTTTCATTTCGTGTAGCAATTTTCCTCACAATAAATAATAGTCCATTATTGTCGATTTATATTCCCAGGTCAAAAACATCGTTACGTCGAGAAGAGTCTGTATTATCATGGTGTCTGTCTACATAATTCTCATATTTTCTACAACTCCAGTGTACGTCGTCAACAGATTGGACAAAGTATTTTATGTTGAAAGAAACGTAAATCTCCTTGCACTTATTTATGCTGGAAATAAAGACATTGTTGAGAAGATTTCTTTTGGTATCAATTTTGAATTTACAATCACATTTTTCGCCTGCGTTGTCGTTATTATCTGCACGACAATACTTATTATTAATTTCCCAAACGTACACAGTTTAGAAAAACATCAACGATATCGGATGATGTTACCAGCCGCAGTCAGAGAGTGCCAAAGATGGTTACTATGATTTCAGCACTTTTCATATCTTGCTTTATCATTGTCATATCCATTATGCTGGTCCTAGCGTTTGTACATGCTTTTAAAATTGTTGGTAGTAATACAAGAACGGTTTTAGCAGTATGTGGTGTTTATCTTATTATCGAATCAACTGGTCCTCTAATTGTATTATTTACTATCACATGAGCAGCATGTTTACTTTCACACTAGTTTATGTAAGACAAGAACAGTTAATCGTGTTGGCATTGAATAGTTATGCCGTAGCTTTGATATTGCGATATGTTTTTATAAATATAGGAACAGTCGTGTTCCAAACAGTTTGGAATACACATTGTTATACTTCCATACTTCTTGAACATGGAGAAACAACAACAGATGACGAGAAAACTACCAACTTTCATCAAAGTATACTTGTGGTAAGGGCACTGGCTTCGCATATGAGTGGTCCTGGGTTCATTCCCCAAGTTGAGGTGGAAATGTTTTTTCAGGTTTGCAACGGCTCATGGGTCGACCCAGCCTTAAATGGTTACTGGATTAATCCGGGAATTAAAGACTGCGAGGGAGAGGAGATGGCTACCGCCCCCATTTGCAGAGCCTCTGAAATGTGAGACCGCTAACCTCTCACACCCCTACGACATTGATAAATGCTATGGGTTACTTTACTTTTACTTGTCATAATAGAAGTTTTAATATGGTGTGGTATGATGTATTACTGATGTGAAACTTTTGAGACACAAGCAGAGGACCAAGCTGCAGTTGACAGACTGGTGTATGCTTGTGGACAGAGATATCTTAGTAAACATGCACATCATAATTAATAATGTATTTTACCATAGAGACACGTGAACAGGTTCATGCATATTCTGCTTCTAAGAGAACTCAATACATAATAGTATAAAATCCGTAATAGCAGATATATCAAGTAACAATAACGTGCCACAAAATGTCATCATACACACTGGGACATTAACTGTTCTTAACAAAATACAATATCGATTATTATATCCGATGTTATCTCACAGTAGAAGTGACTTCCTTGTGATGGTTATTGATGAATACTAGCTGCGAATCGATGCTATTGAACTTCATATAAACTCGTATGTATTGTGTCAACATGACGGACATATCAACTTGTGTTTTGGTGTGACACGGTCATCACTTGAAAGATGGATTATTTCATTATTTCGTCTAGGATGTGGTCTTAGTTATTTTTACAGGGGTCCACTCATCAAGATCTTTCGTGTGACGGAGTACGTGCATAAGTTCTGACATTTTCATGAGTGTAGCCGTTATTTCACTTGATTGCAAGACCTAGAAAATGGTTGGGAAATGTAAACGTCATAAACGGCCGGCGCGTTGGAGCAAGACAGCGGAGTCAAACGTCGTTCATCTGTCTTCAGAATCGCTACGTGTGTTTTTCTGGAATATCGCTAGTGTTGAGCGGCGTCGTCCAGAACTTGATAAATTAATCTACAGCACAGATGTGGTGGCTATACAAGAATCGTGTTATGGAATGGAAAACCGTCTCCAAGTCACCGGCTTTCATAGTTTCTATAATAGGTGACACGTTGAGCAAGTAATTGTTGTACGAGAAGGCATTGTCGTGGTCAAGATAGATATGTCTGAATGGGATAGTGATGCCAAGCAGCTGCGAGCTGTCGTTACAAAACGTATAGCCAGCCACCTGTCGTGCTTGTCAAACTGTATGTGTGCAGCGCCATCCTGAACGTGCATGGCTTGAAATCTCTAGGTGAGATAATTAAGGAAGAAAGAAGTCATTTTCTGCTGGAATTTTAGCGCAAAAGGTAGATCTTGGCGCAATATTGCCTCTAATCAACAGAAAATCTTGAGAAGGATCTGATTGATATGAATTTAGTATGCATAAACGAGTTGCGCATGACAAGGTTGGCTTCTAGGGACGGCGACGACGACAATGCAATTGACTTAAGCTTAGTGACGGCTGATATTGCACCCAGATGTACATGAGATATGCTGAGGCATCATGGTAGCGACCATTTGCCATGTGTCTGTGTTGGTAGACAATGGAAAAAGTAAAAAATAGAGAACTAAAGTTAAGTTCTTCCAGTATTATTGCAACGGGTCCTCCATCGTAAGCTGAATTAGGAAGGATAAAATTAAGGACTCACGCCACCAGGGCACGTGTGTGGAATAAACTCGCCCCTCCCATAATGGTGGAATGATGGGGTGCAATGTGCATGAAAGAGCAAACCGCAGCGCAGTTACAGAGCGGCAAAACGTCAGGAAAAAAGTGATCGCACAACCAGATCGTGTTTTGTAAATTTGTTATAGCGCCTGAGTATGTCAATGAACGACTCAAGAAAGCGCATAACACTACCCAACTTCCACAGAACAGACTTAGTATGGCAGAAAACATATGAGAATAAGGGTACAGCAGGGCTAGCTCATTATAATGAACAAAAAGGTCAGAGGAACTTAGGGAATTACAATGAAATCATGAAAGCAATCACAGCCATGTGCAGTACTCAAGTTTTGGAGATCGTGAATGCAATTACTCATGAATATATTGCAGACGCACTGAACAGAATACGAAACACAGCACAATGACATGATGCCATTAGGTACAACGATCTCAGAGGCAGGTCAGACGTGGGACTTAAGAAGCTGGCAATGTTGTTCAACAAGAGCCTAGCGAATGACATAGTAGAAGAAGAGTGGTTGCATAGTTATTTAATCCCACTGCACAATCATCGTAATAGTCATGCAAAGATACAGGGTTTCTGGTTCATAACCATGCATAATACGATCGAAAAGTTGTTAGAAAAGAGTATTGCATTGAAATTGTTGTATGGAACATTGGCTGGATGCAGTGAAGAATGCTTGTGTGCGTAAAGTGACTTTTAATATTTCTGTGCCCAGACATGCGGGAGTCCGTGGTAATGATAGAGAGTATAGGTTGACCGCACACGCTGCTACTACGGTTGTTGATGGAGCGATGGATTGAGCAGACATTTTGAACGCCGTACCGGAAAACGCACGATCAAATGACTGTATACGTCTGGATGACGTGTTCCATTACTAGAATAAGGGAGTTTGGTTTAATTTATAGTGTCCCTAGAAATAATGAAGGTCAGTCAATGGCGCACTGGGACCGTCAGTCAACGTGTAATTGCGGCTTCTTTCAAGGAGAGATCTTAGCACCCATGGACTTGTCTGGAATACAGTGATGATGATCCCACAAATAATTAACTAACTAACTATGTGTTGAGTTCAACTAGCAGTTTATACAAGCTGTCGGTCCCTGTTCAGGGGTCTCGATGGTAAAATACATTATTAGTTATGTCCTGCAGGTTTTCCAGAATTATGTATATTGACTTGGTGTACTCATATAGCCCTCGCCATTAATGTTCTTATTATATATAGGGCATTTTTTGGTGGCTTTTTCTTCTATAAATCCGAATGGTTCTTCTGCTTTTATAAATTTTATTTTTCCTATAAAATTAGCTGTTGTATCACAAAAACAAACATCGAAACGAAGACACTGGATAAGAAATATTGCTTGTATCATGTTGCTTCTTCTTCTTCTGCGTTCATTCTCAAACTCCTGCAGATTAGCAGGATGCAGTCCGGAGAACGGAATTTGTTGTGTCATGGTTTACAACATTGCTGCGATATATGCGCCTTTCGGTCTGACATATCCGACTTCAGCATGACTTTCGGTCACTGACCCTATATGGGATTGGACAGCCAACTCGATCCTATAACATAATTAGTCCCCTTTTACGACATACACGGAAGATACACAGTGTTGTTATTCTCTGATCCCCTTTCGGGCCTTGGCAACACCGGTGCGATCATGTTACTGATTGCTGATTTACTACAGCAGTTGCCAGTGATTATATATCATTGCACCTCTCTTTAACTCTACCCCTTGCTACACAACCAGTGAAGACAAGTCTAAAAATAAAGATCCAATTTCACAATTTTAAAGAATAAAAAACACAACATTTATGCAAGTCAGAAATATTCCATTATCCAACAACACATAAAACCAATTTCACAATTTAAAATAAACATTAAATTATTAAATACCCGGAATATTTCGATAAAAATAACAAGAAAATGGTCATGCAGCAAGAAATAAACAACATAAATAACAAATCAATGAACAAAATATTAAACAACATATCATCATCAGAGAATCCGCAAAGACTCCATTCTATTTTTCCCCCTCTTTATGTTCTTTTTTAAACATTTTTTTTATCGTCGTATGCTCATTTTTGCTTTGCAACGCCAGTGATAGAAAAGTTCTCTAGAGATGGCTTTTGTGTGTTCTTCATGTATGATTGTTTTCATTGATTCCTTTTATTTGTGTAATCTATTGTTTGCATTGTCTGCCAATGGCTTTGCATCCATCGTGTCTATATATCAATGCCTTTTGTGGAGAACTATCTGATGCTAGTCTGGAAACATATGAACACCACTCAATATGTTGTATTTGCTAGTCTGCTGATAATTTCATGTCTGATTCTGTCTCTTATTGTTACAATGAGAATTCTAAATAGACAAGACATTTCTGTTAGGTATACCTTTTGGCTATATGTTTTCAGTGTCCACGGATGACATTAGTAGCATAATGACGGTATGGTGATCGCTTTATATAGTACCATTTTGTTGTTATGTTCAAATTTTTGCTTTTGAAGATAGCGAAAAGTTGCCCTAAGATCTAGTACGTTATGTTGGAGTACAACTTTGATGTTTTTTCCCATTTTATGATCTGACGCTCATTACTTCACCTGTGTAAGTTGTTGACTATCGATGCAAATATTGGTGTCTCTTTCTGTTTTTTGTCATTGACATTACCATGCTCATCTGCAGAAAGAGGTGCGCTTTGGAAGTTATTTAGATTATCTTCTTCATTGGTGTTGGCAATGTTACATATTAAATTGACATATGTGATAAATAGTAACGGAGATAGAACACATTTTTGTCGCACGCCAGAGAGTATGTGCATTTTTTTTCTGCTAGCAGTATGCTTAGGTCTTATTTGAGTCAACTCCTGCATAGAATACTGAGTAGTCTAAATGTAGCTGTGTACATCCATTACCCTTTTTCTGATACGCCAAAAATTATGATGTTTGATTCTTTACAAGAAGTTCCTCTATAATATCGTCAGTTTCGTTTCTTAAGCAACGATATTGATTGTGTCCATTGTTATGGTTTGTTTATTTTTGGTACTGATTGTCGTTTACTTTAGATGTCATAACGTGCAAATGAAAGAACATCCAAAAAGCAGAATCCCCCTTTAAACTTCACCACACCCCAGGCCATCGTTATGTCAGACAAGTCCAGACATATTGTAACCTATAGGAAAACTCAAGGGCAGGTTATCTAGAGATAGGGTTGCCATCCGTCCCGCTTTTTCCGGATTGTCCCACTTTTTCATCAAAAATTAATTGTCCCGCCTAAGGGTCTGGGGGACAGCAATTTGTACCGCTTTTTAATCCAGCCAAATTTTTCACCTACAAATTTTAATATTTTCTTAAATGAATGTGCAGTGGACAGATGAACGAAATCGGTTGCACGTAGCAACTGTTGAAGCAATAATGAAATGTGTGTTTAATTATAAACTTAGCTGCACCGAGTTTTATGACTACGTAATCCAGCGACAAGATCTTCTCACTCAGAGTCTGAAGTCAGACAAATATGAGATGCAGCCGACACCGACTTAAGAAGCTGCAAATCAAGGTAAACATGTTTTTTACTGGTACAGGTATTAGAATTATAATGTAATAATAATTAGTCTATGTGTGTGCTATCTCTGACTTTTCCTATGGCTATTATGCTTTACATGATGTGTCCCGCTTTCGCGTCTAAAAAAGTACCATTTGTCCCGCTTTCTGCTTCGAAGGTTCTGGCAACCCTATCTAGAGACATATTGTGAAAATGCTTCTAGAGGGAGATAATTGTGGACAATTTCAGAAAAGTAAACAAATGACACAGAAAAGTTAAAAACTCATCCTCTAAGCAGGTAAAACCTCATCTTGAATCCGCCATCTGATTGTCAAGAAACACAGATTTTCACGATTTCACCCCCCCCCCCATTATATACGTAATCTTACATAGCGTGTTCAAGCGCCTCATGACACGGGCAATCTCTACTCACTGTAAGGACACTTCTGGGAAACTAATGATTACAGATATGTTCTGTTGACGGTCTTCTGCTATCAGAGAGCAGAGAAAATAGTCTTTATATGTTAACATCAGTCCAGCCGGTTATCCAATGAAATTTCATGATATGCGCCCATATTGCCGGAGATATATTCATGAACGCAATTAGAATTCAATATTTCTTATCTAATTGTACGAAGATATTGGTATGCAATTAAAGAGTATGCATTTATACACATTTTGATTACATAAATCTGGTGGCAGGGTTTATAGTTTGTGAGATATATACTTTTGAAATATGTGGGGGTGGAGAAGGTATTTTTTAAAATATTGCAAAACTGTTCAGTATGTTTGAGCAAAACAGTGAACAGTTTATATTATATTAAAACAATGAACACCTCCCTCTGTAATTGTGGTAAATAGCCTCGTATTGAATACGTTAATCTTTCTTGCACACATGTCAAGTTTAGGTATCAATTTGTAATCAAGTTATTGATTCACAATGTCAGAAAAATATATTTCAGAGTACGGCAGAAATATTGATGAGTCTTTCAGCAGTATGATAACAGATCAGCATAAAGCACGTATACAATGGGTTGACTGCAGTTAATGTTGCTGTTGGTATTGCAACCTTAGTTTGTAATGATAGATCACAAGCTCTGCGAGGTCGACTTTGGATTTTGGAAGTGACATGCGGAACATTCACGTTGGATTACTTCGTAAGAACTGATTCTAAGACACAGTTATATGCACACACTAAAGTTACATAGGCAACCCTAGAAGTCAGAAGAGCCAGGAGAAGGAAGAGATTGGGTCTATATAAGCACAAGTTAAATCTAAAGGGTATTTATACCTAGCAGGAGTTTATTAAGTCAAGGAACAATATTTTTAATGTGTACTTTTTCTTATCGTTCGTTTGCGAAATGTTGATGTAATTGTCACTTCTGCACTCATAACGTCTTCAAGTATTAACCAATATTGATGAAATTGATTATGTATGAATATTACTTACATAGTTCTATATAGCACATACTAAGATCTTGCTGTTTATGTATATTTATAGTTTTATTTTTAGAGTCATTAAAATTTGGAAAATTTTCACCCAAAAATTGTTGAAATACGGTCAAGCAATGTCTTCAACGTGTCATGGAAATTATTATGTCCGACACTCTTGATGTATAAATTTTAATGATTTTTTGTTCCAGTAATATCTATTTTTCATACAAAGTATTATTAGAATCCACGTGTTTATTATCTTCACAGTACATGACATGCAAGAATCCTTTCCAGGGCGACGCCATGACTTCCATAACATCCCTGTTTTATGTTGTTCTATTCTTCCAAATAATAGTATGAAAAGTTATCCTGTATTTGCTGCTCATGTAATAGTAAATAAAAATATTACAAGAGGAGTTAATTGATTCAAGGGTAAATCCAATACCAAAAACTAGTGTACTTATGTTGAAATAACGACCACCTACGTTGAGATCTGGTACAAAGGACATTATCAACATACTGATCATAACTGGAACAAAGCAGGATATAAAAAGTGCTGAAATCATTGTAACCATTTTGGCAACTCTCTGATTGCGATTGGAAACGTCATCCGATTTCATTGATGTTTTCCTCCACTCCGATGTCTTCGATAAGCTGACGACCAGTATTATCGTGCAGATGGTAATAACAATGCAAGCTGTGAATGGTAAGATAAAGTTGTTGACGAGAAATGAAATCGTCTCAATTTTTTCACTATCTCCGGTAGAAACAAGACCAAGAATACTGATGTTTCTTTCTGGAACAAATATCATATCCAATTTGATAGCGACGTACACCGGCGCTTCAGAGAATATGAGAATTATAGACACCGACACTAAAATAATACAGACTCGTCGTGGCGTGATGATTTCCTTAATCTGTGAATATAAATCAATACATATTGATACAAAATTGTAAAATTTTACAACGCACGTAAAAATTAACAATAAAGAGAAAAAAAAATCCTTAATTTTACAAAGCATTGATACAAAGCCAGCCGACATTGCACCTAATGATGATGATTAATACGAAAACTATTTTTTGTAAGATTTCGACTGTATTCTAATATCTACCTGGAAATACCTATCTATTTTACAAAGAAGAAAATGGGTTCATTGTGTACCTAGAGCATGCTTTGTCCCAAGACATGTTGCCACATTTCTAACTATATTAGAGCGCTATCGTCTAATTTTAAAAAAATATTGTCTCTGAATCTAAATAGAGAGTAGCTATGGTGCTGCTTTTCATCCATCAAAAGTGATAATGGCCATTTGTTATATCCATATTTAGAATGTAATTACAGTTGGCTGTGACTATGCATTCATAAATGGCATGTAAGCACTATTCTTGCAACAAATGTCCATGAACAATTCGGGCATGTGATGAATACTTTAGTGGCTGTGTGGTATACCATGACATTCTTTCTACTCTCTGGTTTTGAGCTAATGATTGTCTCCTCTTTTCAAAATGTTGCTCATTTCTTTATTGTTGTGCGCCGTGTATATATATTTTGTTCAAATTATTCCCATGTATATTTGGTCTTTTTCAAAGGTTATCCACGAGAGTCTTAACGAGACCTATAGAGATTGTTTTGCTACCTTGAGAATGTATGCCCTTTTCCAACTCACCATAGAGAACTGTCTTTGACAGACGATGATCTGGCATAAACACCATATTTTCTACTCAACACATCTGTGCCAGCATCAAAATAGAGTCATTGCTAGGGTTACCTAATCTCTCAAGGAAAGTCGTTTTCGGAATCTTGCCTTGTTATCTATGTTCATAACTGTTATGTGACAAGTTGTGTGAAAGTAATTGATGTTGTCTGTACACAGCCCATGGTTCGCCACTGTACTCCAACAATGGAATTGCCAATGCTCTGTAAACTTTCGCCTTAGTCTTTAAGTTAACGACATGTACACGTTTACGTAAAATCGGTCCAGAGTGTTGATTGCCTTTGATGTCCTTGTGTATACTTCATCATTAACGAAGACATGCTGTGATATTCTACTACCTAGTTATGTGACTCTATTGACAACTCTCAGTGCTTCGTAGAATTTATATATTCTAATTTGTAGATCAGCCTCAGAGCTGACTACTATAGCACAGTGTTCAGCAAAATAGCGATACTGTAGATGTGTAATTTAAATTTGATGTGTTCTTGAGGCCGCTAAAAATAAAATACTTTTCCTTTAACCTGGATATATTTTTACTCTCAAGTCCAAGTTGAGAGCAAGTTATAATTCTACGTCTCAGAACAGGACACAACCGACTCCGCAGTCACATGTATACAAAGTTCAAGATTGGCAACACGGCCATGTGTACATGTGGACAGGCAGCACAGAGTGCCAAACATATACTTCAAGAGTGTTCTGAGCATGAAACGCTGAGGCAGACATATTGACCAGAGGAAACAACACAGTGAGTTTTATTAAGGAGACAGAATTACAGATATAGACATGTTTCAAGTGAACGAAAGAAGAAGAAGAAAACTATCAAGTCCATATCTACGGAATCACCATCCAATATCGAGAGTTAAAACGAGTGGTGCTGATACACATCTCTTTTTAATTCCAATTAATACAGGATAAGTTACATATAACTATCAATTATGCAGAATTATAACTTGCATTCCATCATGTAATTGCCGCACCATCGTGATAAATTTATGTGCACGATCAGATTTTTTCATTATCTTTCGCATACCTTATTTACTTCAAATTATGTTGTAAGGTCTATGAGTGTTATATACGGGTCATAGTGTAGTAAACAAATATGGTGTACTCTCTAAGCTAATGCCGACTAACCAAGTGCATTGAGTTTCGAGTTCAATCGTTATGTGTTGTTGTCATAATAAATTTATTTCATCCTCCAACCAGGAAAGAGGAAAGCGGGTACCAGGATTCATGCAATACAGAGGTCATAAACAGATGGACATTTCTACTGTACAATGCTGAAGTTGAATTTTCTCGGGCGATTTCTGATGAAGATGTGGAAAGTGAGCACTAATTGGAAAACTGTGAGCTTGAAACTTAATCTCAACTAAAATATGTTTATCTTTTACATTCAGATGAGACTCTGTAGCATAGTTATTGATTGTTTGTTTGCTTGCTATCCACATGAATTGCGGGCAATTTACTCTTACTTCATTTGTGCAGTGAGGTGATTTCTCGGAGCTCTCTGTGATAACTGGGATACCTCAGCTTTCGGAATATTGCATTGGATATTAACGGGACCGTATACTCAGAGGGGACATATGTCATGAGACGAGCTGATAGTTTACCTGTGTCATCCAATATGCATCTTTCCTCCGATGAAGCGCTTCACAGAAAGCGAATTATTCCTCGTGTAGGAGGACCATTTCAATATCACCTGTAGTACCCCTTGTTCCCAGACGTAATGTCTTGTATTGGAGACACGTTGGGAAACGGCTACCGTAGAATTAGACTTTATGTGTACACACCTTACTAGACGGGTTGCTGCTTTGCCAAATGCGTCGGAAGTCTGGGATTTGACCTGTGTGTTTCTCGCGGACTCGTTTCTTCCTCTATTTCTGATCTTCCAACCCATAGCCAATCTAGGCGTTTTTTACTCGTCGACATTGCGTTCATTGACCAAAAAAGTAGGTAGAAAGCGCATATCTTTACGAGAAGCTTCACAGTAGACGTACAAGTCTAGTGTAAGAAATACATCCTTCCCCTCGGTGCATTCGAGTATTGCTTCCAATTTTCACTGTATGAGAGACCTTGAACAACAGCGACAATCTATTTATGCTAGGTTTGCGTAGTTCGCAAAGAAATGTTCGAGTCTCAACACTGTTTCAGTCAGAAATTTCAATACTGTGCTTCCCGACATGTGTTCAATGCTTCTCATGTGTGCAATGGGAAGCTGTATTCAAAGATTTCTTTCACACCCAGGGGAACATGTTCAGGTTGGCGTATCTAATCATGACAACTAATTTGAATTGGGTAAACTGTGATAGGATGTGTGGCTTCTGTGTGTTCTTGAGTATGAACAGTACTTACATCAGCCTGTCTCGTACTTGGCAATCGTGACTTCGTTGCGACGTTATAGTTTAACATACATTTCGCTGCCCTCTAGTGAATGTTGCCTTTTCCAGAGCCAATGTGTACTCTAATTATCGCTATATCGTACCGAAATCTACCCTAACGGTACATCACCATTAGCCTTTCCTCCAATGATTCTGTATTTCGCCCATGTTCATTGTGTGGCGAATTTTGATGTGTTGGCATGGAAGTGTCGGATATATTGATTGTCTCTTTGCCAGCAGTTATAATTCCATCCACAGCATCCACATCCGTGCACACGATCCATATATATTGAAAGCAGCTGCGTTTCTTTTTTCAGGGTGCACCACGTGGAGATACTTATATAATCTTGGTTGTCTGCTAACCCTGGGTCTGCACGAGAGCAATGCGGAACACTTTGCACCCCATAGTTTTATATATTTTCCTTATAAATTATGCGCTCGTTCTCAAACTCCTGCTGATTGACAGTATGCACAACATGGTGTGTTAGATTTGGTATACAGCGTTGCTGCGTTATCAGCGCATTTTAGTCTTAGCTATCTCACTTAATCACTTATCGCAGATAGCGCAGGCATTCCTTCCAATACGAGTTATTCACCACATCCATAGAAAATTTCTTGCCAAAATACTTCTGTAGTTTGCATTTGCTTTCAGGAGGAACATCCGATTTAAACTGACACCGAGGAAAACACATACATTCTCACTCGTCATTTTGACCGGAATTACTATGTATCTGCCAAAATGAGCATTTATCTCTCTCAAGCTGTAATCTAGAAAATATTGCTTTCTTACGTCAATTACAACTAAATGTGAGATCGAACATAGAGAAAGACTAACAGAAAATTATAACTGAAATTCATGATTGTATTGTGTTATAAATCATATACTGTTACAAGTTATATAGACATAATAACAACCTTTAAAGGAGCTACTATACACAGACATCTCTCCAAGGTAACCAAGGCAGTGATCCAGCTACTTAATCTGGTGCAGGTTAAGTGTAGATGTCCAAAGACCATAGTTGATATTGCAATGTTATCAGTTGGCAAATTCGTTTTTGAAAACATCAGGGTGAAAATATTGCACATGCAGTTGAGAGTAATGAGTGAACACATGTCAGAGATGGCCAAACCTGAATTGAATTTAAACATATTAATTATTTGCAATAATTAAGTTTAAAAAGAGACTAAATTAGTTTCTCGCATTACAAAATAGTTAAATATGATAATACGTTAAGAGTAAATAATTACTAAATAAACAGTAGATTTTAAGTTATCTGTCAATAATACTAACTATATATTGACAATAGGTTCGCTGATAACAACGATAAATTCGATATTAGGTCATCTACGTACCGTCAACAACAACGGATGACCAAGAGATTGAAACTTTTTTACAAACAACTACAGTACATTCTAGGTATAACGAATAGACACGACATTATTATAGTAACAGGGGATTTCAACGCTACCGTAGGGAAAGAAAGATCACATCATGAAATTATATCTCAAGTAAAGAATGTGGCTTAGGAAATAGAAACGAAAAGGGGTGAACGATTGCTCTATGTTTTCTTGGTTAACAATCTAGCAATATTGAATACATTTTTTGTTCAACATCCCAGAAGACTGTATACATGGAGTTCACCAGATGGAAAATGTAAAAATCAAATTGATTACATATTGAACAAACACAGATGGAAAACAATCATTCCGTAAGTAAACATTACCAGGAGCAGACTGCGACACGGATCACGAACTATTGTTGGCAAAGTTTACAGTAACAATTAAGAAAATCAAAAAGAACACCCAGACCATTAGATTATTTATTCTTAATTAGAAACTGGCTTCACAGCACAAGTGTGAACTTTTATGCATTCGCATAAGTGTTCCCACCTCTGTTCCAGCAGCCATCCCAGTGTATGTAGACTCAGAATACTGGTCAGATGTTGATTTCTTCCCTCACCTATAGATACTCCCATTTCTAATATTCTTTTTATGTGCACGTTCTCACCTCATTGACATAATCTTCATCTTGAAATGAAGTTATTACTGTCATCTTTAAGTCTGCGTTATCTCTTCTCAGCAATGTTCCGTCTATCGCCCCATAGCCAGCCAATAAGTCGGCTCTCTTGTTTACTCTGACTCCAGCATGACCATGTTCGCATATCCATGTAATGCTTTGGAAACTTGAGTTGTTTAGTAAGTCCTACCATTGTTTCCTCAACATGAACTTTTGTATCTGGCGCATCATACTTTTAGAGTCTGTGAGTATTATCGAGTGTGTTGGTGTATCAGTTATCAACCAATTACGTGTTGCTGTAACACCCTCTGTCTCCATCCTCATGCTTGACGTGATAGTGGAATATACAGAAAATATTTCAACCAATTATACGCCGTGTATGTAAAAGTAACAAACCCCAACAGTTTTTATGTGTGTTTCTGTTAACGAAGCCATCCGTCTATATAATTATGTCTTGTGGTGTCGAGTGTAGCTGGGCGAGTTCATGCACTGGACCCTGAAACCGTTCATTTTCGACACGCTTTATATACTTGTATTATTACTTTAGTTAGTGATTTCTTCTCAGTGTCTACCTCCACCCATTCACTGCCTTTTCCTATTTCTTCTATTTCACATACCATTAGTGTCTTCAGCCTCTGCCATCAATTCGTTTTCTCTTTGATTCATCTAGACGTTGGTGTAATGGGTGGTGGTTGTATTCTGTCACTTTAAAGTACGTCCAAGGTTGCGCTACCTATTGTCGCACTCTAATGCTGGGGAGATCAAGCAGAAACCTCATCGCAGAGATGTGTGTATCCTAGTACACGCCAGTACCGCCCTCATTGCCTCATTTTGAACTTTTCCCAATCTATTGACATGTGTCCGTTACAGTGTTAGTAGGTCGAGGCAATAATTTATGACAGGTATCAATATCACTTTGTAGAAACAGAAGAGATACCCATTGTAACATGTCGACGGTCGCATAACCTTAATAACACATCCCTCTTTTAGCCTTCTGAATCATATTTGTGACGTGTTTCTTGAATGAGAGGCTTCTATCAAAGATTATCCCAAGATATTTACGGCCATATTCTCTTTCATTGAATGAGCCCATGCAACTAACAGCCGACAGTGTTTATCACAGCGTTGTATGTTCTGCTCAATATCGACAATTGATCTAGTCCACTCTGTACACTATCAGCAATATATGTTCTGTTCCTGTCCATGTTGTATAAGGATATCATTAGCGTATGTTAGTACTTTACAATTTTCGGGGGATTGCAATTTAGTAATTCTCAATGTATACGCATTAAACAGTACTGGGGACATAGGAGATCCTTGTGGCAGACCAGGTGATATTGTTCTGATCTCACGCGACCAGATCCACACCTAAGAGCAACTTTTCTATAGATCAATCCCTTTACTTTCAGCCTATGATCCAGGTATGGATATCTTGTTTCCTTACCATGTCGACAAGATGGGCGTAACTAACTATATTGTACGCATATTCCACGTCTTTGATCCTAAATAGGAGTATCCAATTAACACCTAAAACCTTGGTAGTTAATTTTGTGGCATGCATGATAAGCTATTTCTGCTATATTTCACTCTTCTTTCAGCAATGACAACAAAATGGTAGTCTAACAACAAAATCGAACACAAAAGTCACTGGGATCATTGGAAATTACTGACAGACACTGCTATCTTCCGGTAGAGATATGACACACAATAACATGACTTACCTAACCGTCATGAGTACCCTTACATTGGTCTATAATTGAGTCATGTTTGCTAGATAAAACTGACCACAAAGTTACATTGACATTTCTCCTAAAAAACATGTGCAATGAAAATAATAGATAGCTACACAACATAATGTACGCACTGCTACACACTCCAACAAAATAACCCCACAGAAGGCATGTCTAGTACTGCATGTTTTCCCGTTAGGATTGTTGTAGGGACGTATTTTGTTTCTGTCCAAGAGTATTGGTTCAAAATTAATGTCACACTTATGGCGCCACTGTAGTTTAGTTGCTAATGAACTGACTTCCTAGTCACATGACCTTGGTTCACTCTCCAGTTCCTATATTCTAATATCAATAGGTCTAAACTAATGGAGATAATGTACTTCGAAAACAAGATCAATAAGACATGTTGGATTCGATCACAGAACATGACGTACATTTTCTAATTGTCATCTGAACAAAATGGAATGAATTCACCGCATAACTATAGAAATATCAATCAAGCATATGAAACAGTGCAGCATTCACCATACATATTTACCATACATATTTACCGTACATATGAAGATGCGCATAATTTAACATCGATATAGAACAGTGCATTATTTACCATAAATATGAAACAGTGCAACATGTACCATCCATATGAAACTGTGCATCACTTACCATCCATATCAAAAAGTTTACAGCGTGTCTTAAACGAGTGCAAATGACATCAGTCTAGACACGAATTTCTTTTACCATGTCCATCTATCCAAAACATTTTATATGAAGACATAACATTATGTATTGACATAAAAGAAACGATACTTCTAGGGACTGTTGGAAGTGGAAACAACAGACCAACGAAATGCATGGGAAGATAACATCAAGGACTGAAGATCACAAACATTTTCCTTACTCGTGCGCATTGTTGAAAGAATGAAGCGCTGGATGACTTGTGTGTTCATACATTCATTGTTGTACTTCTACAACATCTTCTACAATAATCAATATTGACGCGTTTAAAAAAATATATTAGATATGGACACACTCGATTTAGAGAAGATTTGATATGGATATACCCTACTTAAAATAGATTAGATATATATATATATATATATATATATATATATATATACTCTACTTAACGTAGATTGGATATGGATATACTAGAAACTGCCAGAAGATTCTCCTAGAAAGAAAGTCATGGTAATACACATGGGTAGGACTAAAGAACGTAATGATAATATTTCAACGTGGAACGTCGGATCCTTAGCACATAATGATAAATTAGACAACATCAAACAAGAAATGGAAATAATGAAAGTAAATACCTTAAGGATGAGTGAGATGAAATGGAATGGATTAGGAGAGATACAATCAGACACATTTAAAGTCATATACTCAGGTGGACAAAATCACGAAAGAGGTGTAGGCGTGATATTAGACGGAGAAATAAGAAAGACAATGAAAAGTTTCATGACAATATCAGACCGGAAAATATTTGTGAAACTCGCAGAGAAATCACTTGATGTTAATATCGTACAAGTATACACACTCACGTCAAACAATTCAGAGGGACATATAACATGTCCATGCAGAACTGGAAATAACAATGAAAGAGTGTAAAACTCATGAAGTAATTATAGTGATGGATACATTACCACACAAGTTGGTGATACAGCGATAAATGATGTGCCTGAGATATTTGGTTTAGTTGTTGATATTATCACAGTTGACTTATTGATAGAGACATAGCAGAAGTACATCATTTAATAATAGGCAATAGGTAGTAATTAGGTAAATAATAGGTTGGATAGTTCAAGCAATTTCCAAGAATGGTATGTACATGGAATAGCCGAGTGGATAACACATGAAATCAAATTGATTACATTGTAGTAACTAAAAGACATATACACAGCATTATATCTATGAAAACAAGACCCGGCACTGATTGCAACAGTGATCATATACTACTGGTACGGAAATTGTGTATACTATTAAAGAAAACCAAGAGATCACCAATAAATACTAAATTAAATTAAGCATTACTGAAATCAGATGCTAACAATAAAGATGCAACATGGTTGTACAGAATAGATATTGTGCTAATGCAACTATTTAGAGTATTGAAGAACAGTGGGACATGTTACTACATTCGATAAACCAAACATCTAAAGGGATAATACAAGAAGTAAAATATACATCAAAACAACAACACATGACAGAGACCATATTATAATTTATGAATACCAAAATGAAAAATAAACATAAGATAGAGGAATATCAGAAAATATATATGGAGATAGAGAAATTCAAAGTAGCAAGGGAAAGCTGACTGAATAAGAACTACACATAAATTGAATCACATTACAAACAAAACACATTACTACATAAGTAAATTGATTATACACGAACGAAACAGTTACATTGTGTTTAAAATCTAAGGCAGTTCAAGTATTAATGGAAAATGAGCAAATAATAACAGAGAAGGTCGGAATATATCACATAACTTTATTATGGTAATAGCTCCGTGATAAACATGTAATATATAGTTGAGGAACCATCACAACTAACAGCAGACATAAGGGATGCCATATGGCAGATGACGTATGATAACGATCTAGGACCAGGCATCACATACGTATGCTGTTGCGTCTGAGAGTTTCACCAATGTTCCACTACACAAACTCTTTTGTTCTGAGGGAGCCAGAGATGTACTTTGCAGCATTGGGGGGGAGGACATTGACATCACTGTGTTTTCCTATGGCTGAGGCCCATCATAGAGGCGCCGTGACTCTGGCTGTGACAATCCTTTTGACGTGAACATGTGGTTGCATGCCTGGAGCAATAGAGAAGCTCGGTATAATTAGTAGTCAATTGGTGACGGAGAATGAGCACAGTGAACCCTATCTTCACTGCAGTGGCGAGAAACTAGTGCATAGGTTGAAACCTACCTTCCTGGAGGTGTGACAGTTATTCTCTGACTCTGGATCGGGACACGCCGAAAATCCATACTTTCCAGCAATATAATGTCATTTTAATGGCATTTGGTCAAAGGCCATACGCCCATAGACCAATGGATCAGCAACCAACCAATTGGCGATTGATTTCGTCTTCCGTGTCACGTAATGACACATTTCGGACTATATGCTTCGCGCGGTTTGTCAACACAGTGTGCTAAAGGTTAAGATATGCAGCTGACACTGTTCTGATTACTAAAAGTGAGGAATATCTTCAAGAATTTGATTTGAATTTGATACCATATTGATTAATGTGGTAGTGGCAGAAAGTAATAGACAAATATCTCTTCTTAAATATCAAGAAGCCATAAGTAATGATTATTTAAAAGAAATGAATTGCTAGCAAGATTAAAGTGAACGACATAGTATTAAAATAGTTCAAAATATTCAAGTATTTAGATAGAACAATACCATCAGATGTAAGAAGTTCAATATGAATGCACCCAACTGCAGAACCAAATGACCCCTACCACCAAATGTCACGCAAGGAACAAACCATCATTTTCAGACTACGAACTGGTCACAACAGACTGAGAAGTCACATGTTCCGAAAGCTGACGATTGGTGAGACAATCTGTGCAACTGTGGACTGAGCCCAGAGACTGCAGAACACATTCTTCATGCCTGTCAACTCTACCAAGAAGAGAGGGAGAAAATATAGCCTACTGAGACGGCACTGCTTCCAGACTTGAGGGGTTCCATGGATGACCTGAAGCGAATCACACAATTCATTGAAGCTATTGGCGCTGTAACCTGATATCTGACTGAAGAACGATGAAGAAGAAGAAGTTCAATATAAATAATTAGCAGAATAGAGCAGAGAAATAAAAAAAAATATTGTGTAATAGGATCATGTCATGAGACAAGAAGATTTGGAGAACATTGTTGGAACAGGCAAGATTGAATACACGATAGACAGAATGCGACAACGGGAGAAAATAGTAGATAGCTTAACAACATGACAGTGAAACAGGAACGATCATGATACATAATACAAGAGAGCGAGAGGGAGAGTGAGAGATAGAGAGAGCAGTGTAGATTCAAGATCGCCTTTGCCAGCCGGCACGGCCCCGGATGATGATGATCGATGAGATATAGATGTTCATCTCAACCGTTGAAATCATGCACATTATACAGCAGGATCATTTTATTGCACCGTTATCGTTCTGCGAGTTAAAAAGATAACAAAGACATGTCAACTTTAACCTGTGATCTGAACGTTTTACATCGCATGAGCATGTTCTGACGAAGAAAACGTGACAGCAACATAAAATAGTTCACACAACAATAACAGCAATGCTACTTACCTCTCAACTGTTAACATAATAGTATATTTATAGTTTTCTCCTTTATTACCACATCAATGTGCATTATTAGCAATATAGAGTAATTTACCCCACTTCCCCATCCACTATTTTACAGTCCGGCATGTGTTTCACACGATTGGAAACTTAATCACTGGACAGAAGGCGTTGAGCAAGCAGGTCAATATCTTCATGTTTATAACTACTTATGAACAGATATTATGGCAGGTCATAATCACCACTACAAGAATAAAGAGTGAATACATGATCCTCTCATTTGGACTAATATTATTATCAATTATTTCTAACTACACATTAAAAATTTTTTTGATTACATAGCCAAGCTTTGCTCAATCATTCACGATGTACATATCCAACGCGACATTCACCAGGAGACAAGCTATGCCCAAAATAAAAAGAGAAACCTTAAGGTAAATATGGGTTTTCTTTCTGATTCTTGATGGTTAGCAGAATGTAATCCATAGAAAGGAATCCATTGTGAAGTGGCTTAAAGATTGGCTGCGATATATCCTCCATTCGGATTCATATTCGATATTCGACTTCATCCTGCTTTTTTCGTCACAGATCTATAGGATGGGCCTACCAGCTTATTCCTAATATCTCCTAGGTCGCCATGCTTTCTTATTCCATCGCAGTCACAGTGAAGATATTCTTTCTTGTCTCCACAATATATATATATATATATATATATATATATATATATATATATATATAGATAGATGTTCCTTCAGCGCCGAACACGGTGTATAGGACAGAAACTAGAGCTCTCCAGTTTGAGCGATTTCACTGTGTGAAATTCTTGTATAATGTTGAGACCCATAGTCATACCATCTTTGATGGTTGTTGTGCAGAGTCTCTCTTGATCTTTCTCTTTTTTTCTATTCCATCTGGTACCAATTTTAATGTTTGAAGAGGCATTCTCTTGTCATTCATTCTTAGCACTTGTCGATGTACGTTCATCTTTTCTTCTTATTGTTGTAGAAATATATTGTTGTTTGATATCTTCTCTTACATGTATCTTTGACTAGAATTATTCCCAACCAATATTTAAGAGACTTCTAAGATATTTATTTTCAAAAGAGTTCAATGTCTTCTCCATCGCTTTTGTCATTTTGCAAAATATGTAAAGATGGATATCACATTGGTGTTGAAAAGTCGTAGTTGGGTATGTCTACTTATTGTTTATGATTTCCAGATGTTTGTTAGGTGGTGGAAACAATGCACAAACATCTTTGACATCTACACAATTCTCACCAAGTAGACTGATGTTGATTGGTTCATTGAAACCCTGCTTCACAAAGCACATGATGTTGATAATATTGCTGATGATTCCAAAAATGTTCATTGTTTGACATAGTACAGTATGGACAATAAAAACGAAAATTTTGGTTGATTCATGGCTAATGTCTGAAGTGGAAATTCCAGGTATGTTTATGGAAACATTTTCAGTTTGCAACATTTCTGTTTCAAAGGATGTGTAGTCTGAAATAGTATATGATCAATTGTTTGTGATTTTAATTTTCTAATACTAGTTTGATATCATTACAAACTATGTGGTGATGACATACATAAATTATTAATGACTGCCAAAGTTCTAACTGCTAGTACATTCCTGTTGTTCTGAAAGCAATATCACAATGCTGAAAGAATTTACATTTTCTAGAAAATCTCTGCAGCATAAAACGTCTTGTTTGTTAGCTAAATCCATAATGCAACCTGTTCAAGTACGATATTTATTTGTAAATGTTTTCTTTGTGATTTTATCTAATATGAATTCATGAAATTACAGTAAGCAAAACATTGAATACCAAAAGTGACAGTTATTTGATGTCAGAAATAATATCTTTATAAGATTACAATTATGTTTTAATTTCCTGCTGGTTTGCTGAATTTTGAAACACCACGACTTACAAAGTAACATTTAAACTATTTGTGTCAGTAACTAATTACACTTGTTCTCACATTATCACCGTTACATAAAATGTCACCAGATTCAACAAACATGCAATTAATAAAAGTAAAGCTTTGAAACATGATCTTAACTTTGTAAGTTCAACCTTATTTCAAACATTGATAGTGATTATAATAATTCAGACTAGATTTTATTTAGATTATGTTTTCCCTATGCCTCTGAATGAATCATCTACTTAATGGTGTATACTTAATAATGATTATGCTGTGAAACATTATTAAAATATTGTATTCTGTAGTTAGAAAGTGATTCCCTATTTGATTTGCACATACTGTGGAATTCTTATTATTTGCTCAGATTGGTTTGTGAGTCACATTCATCATTGACATGGGTCGTAGGTATAACTCAACAATAATAATATCGTCTGTAAAGAAAGACTAGTTCTTGATTAGAAACTAGCATTCTAGCACACGGGATATTCTCATAAGTGATCCCATCTTCATTTCAGGAGCCATTCGAGTGTATGTAGACTCAGATCCAGTCTGGTGTTGATGACGTGATATTATGTTCTGTCTAAAATGTTCATTCCTCTCATATAACTCATTTCTATTTCAGTTATTCTCTGTATGCGCATATTGCAGTCGCATTGTAACCATCTTCATTTTGAAATTAATGTATATCGCCCGAGCTTTAATTAAGTAAATTTAACATATTTCAGTACTGTACCGTCAATTGAAACATTGTCTACCAATGGGTCAGCTCTTTCGTTTCCTCTAATTCCAGCGTGACCCGCAAAGTATACCAATGTAATGCTCTGTAGTAATGAGTTGTTAAAAACGCAACCGATTTCTTCCACATCATGTTTATATCTATCTTGCGCAGCATGCTTTGAGAGTCTGTGAGTATAAGCGAGTGTGTTGATGTATTAGTTCGCAACCAACTCAGTGCTGCTGTAACTCCCTCGATTCTCATGCTCGATGTTTGTTTCTTTTGCGTTCGTTCCATTATAATCAGCACGGATATCCGTGCGATTTCCGCAGGGAGCGTGATTACGTTGTGCAACCGTTATGCGTATTGTATGCCTAGCACATCCGATTTCGGCATGCTTTGACAATTCGGGTTGGCTACCCTAGCCTGTGACAGCCTCCCTATCTGTCGCCAGGCACGCGTGTGTGTGGTGACTCCTCGTCCAGACGATTTTTGCTAACGTCTGTCTTCCATTGTCTATGAATTGGACGTACTGTGCCTGTGCCCATCGGGAACTGAACCGTTTCTCATCCAAGCCTTGTTCCTTAAGAGGAAGAACTCAACAGAAAAGTTGGACCCTTGCTCTTTCGCCATCTTAGCTGAGGTGTCATTCACCGAAATCGTGAACCCCTTGCCCAAGTTCGAGTCTCACACCACGCGTTTGAGAGCAAAGCGTTCTCGAGCTGATCGACCTTGTCCCAATAGGGCCTGAGCCTATCAGGTACTGAACCCTTTCTCTCTGCAAGTGTATTTCCGGTATAGGAAAGTTGACAGTGGAGTTGGGACGGGACTGCCAACTTTGTCCCATTCTTGCCTGGGCCTATATGTTACGGCACCCTTTCTCTTTGCGAGCATGTTTCCTGTATAGGAAGACTCAACATTAGAGTTAGGTCTGGTCTTTTGTTTTGCTAGACGCTCATTATTAGGTATGGGTCTCTACCTATAATGATTTCAAGTAACTAGAATCTCGTCACGAGCTAACAGAGCTTGTAGTTCCCATTTCCGTAATCGTTTTCACTAACTAAGTGCAGTTGGCGCTGCCCTCTAGTGCTGTTCTGCCATTTCATCTTTCTCCAATGTGATCAGTATGAAATATATCTGTCTTTCACCGTGCATCCACCTTTTCATGCTTTTTTCATTGGCCGCCCCTCCAATGTTCGGACTGGACTAACTAGCTTCACTGTATGTCGACAGTGTCGCTATATGTGGTGTTGCTGGTGGTGTCGGAGATATTGTCTGTCTTTTATGCATTCAAATCTCTTTCCATCTGCTACCTCCACATTCTCGGACACGATCCCCAAATGATTTGGTCAGAATCAACTCGAGCTGCTGTATTTATGTTTCCAGGGTGCACCGCGAAGAGGTACATTTGGGATCTTGGTTATCTGCTAACTCTGGGTCCGCCTAGAGCAATGCGTTCCCTTTGCACCCCTATGCTCGATGTGATAGTAGATCATGCAGATAATCTTTCAAACACCTTTACGCCATTTCTGTCGGCAACACAAACCCAACCGCATTTTTTGTATTTGTGTTGACATATCCATCTGTGTAAATAATTATGTCTTCTGATTTCGAGTGAAACTGGGCCAGATGTGTCGCCGAGGTTGCATTTAGTCCATATTTGTTCAAGGTTGTCTTGATGTTTTCTATCCACCGTTTTCTTGGTCTACCTTTGGCTTTATGCCCGCATGTTCTTGTGTTACATGCTCCCATTGGTATTTAGTTTGGCTTCATTCTCATAAGGTGACTGAACCATTTTACTTGCTGCCTCTCAATATGTTCGATACATGATTTTATACCAGCTCTTTTCCTATATTCTTAATTTATTATGTTATGTAGTTTGTTAACCATTGTTACTTTTCTCAGACAATTCGTTTCACATGTGACGATTTTTTAAGACCATTTTTAACATTGGTAGCACCGTGTTGGTATAAAAATTGTAGATATTATTTGTTTTTTAAAATTCCATCTTGATCTTTGGATAAAGAAGTAATGGTGAAAGTTTGTAAGTCACTTGTGTTTGCTTTCTGGCACCTTGTTTTTATTTCTCTGTCTAGTCTTCCATCTTCGGAAAAAAATGCTGCCTCCTAGATATTTTAATTCTTTGGCTTGTTTCACTTTGGTGTTATCTATTGTTATATTCATTGGTGTTGAAGAATTGCTAATTATCATAACTCATAACTGTATTTTGTACATTGATTTTCATGTTCTACTTCTGACATCCTAACAGCAATGCAGTGATGTGTTTTTGCAAAGTTTCCTCATCTTTGTATATTAAACTTTGATCATCGGCAAATAATATTTCATTGATTTCATTATTGAGTTCCTCATCAGGTTTATTTGCAATATTTTCCTCTTTGTTGATATGAGCTTCTTTTATTATTCTGTCCATGTATATGTTGAAAAGTAGGGGTGAAAGTATGCATCCTTGTCTTACTCGAGATCTTCTTTCAAAAGGCTCAGATCTGTTGTTTCAATTGAGCTTTGACATTTTTGATAATGCCAAAGTCCATTCTGTAAAAGGATCAAAATGGTCGGTGACTTTATGAGGGAAGGACGTTTATAGCTATATCCAACATTCGAGGTGTCACATGTATTTGATGCTCCCGACAGTTGATGTTAGGTTCTCGGTCGTGGCAGGTGGTTGTTTCACGGCACCATGTGTTAAAGATGAGCTAAAACTACTTTAAAAGCAGCTGCTATATGAGGACACCAAGATTGATGAAACGTATGCGGTGAAATGAGAAGAATTCGGTATTAGCGGTATTCGGTATGAGAATAATAACGAGAACCTTCTATGCGCATACACTTCGTCAACTACTAGGGTGACTACACATCGATTAGCATTGGTCTACCCAGAGTACAAGGATGTCGTGTAATAACCATCAATCAACTGTCTTTCCCCTTTCACTTTAGTAATCTTTGTTAGTTTGCAGACACGCGTAAATTGCAAGCTTCAGCTTATGTACTCATTTAGAAACATGAACTAATAATCATCGAAGTGAGTAAACACTAATCTAACATATAGTTACCTGTCTAGACAATTAGGGAACCATCTCTTTGGATTCCAGACGGTGACGACCGAATCAACGTAAATATATACCTAGATCGCCATAAAGCGCCAAGAGAAATAAATTAACGATCTATGTTTGTGTTCCTCATAATACTTAAATACTTGTACGGCATGGTTGCTGATGTAATAGTCCTTGTCTCTATTGGTCCGTTCTGAGTGACTTGAGTGTACAGATTAAATGTCTCGACGAAATCACATTTCCTGGGCAATGTGGATGCCCAAGTACGGAAAACCAGATTTTTTGAATTGCAAGGTGATTATAACAGCAGAGGAGGCAAATAGAATGACAAAAGACCGTACACTCACTCTCCCCTCAACACTGAAAGGTACGTGAGGACAGAAAGAAGAAAAAGAAGAAGCAAGGCGATTATGTGCCACTAGAACGGACCTGGTTCAATTCCCGTCAGCTGTAAGAATTAGTGTATAAAGTATGAGATCTCGAATTAAATGCGATCACGTGCATTGGATTAGGTATAAATCACACAATGATATAAGTGTCAGACCGAATGGCGTAAGTGATCATATATCTGCTTGACTCTCTCTCACTCTCTCTCTCTCTTTATATATATCTCTCTCTCTGTTGTGTTGGCAATAATCTCGGTTGGTAAACTTCTACCGTGCCATAACACATGACCGACTAGCAACACTCCTTTTGTCATCCCCTGTCTCTTCTACCCTTTATCATTCCAGTAGTTATTACGTGTTCAAACTGTGTTCTTCTCAGCACATGCCCTAGAAATCGTGACTGTCTGCCCCTAATATTTGATATGATTGACATTTTAACGCCAGCATTAATGAGAACATCTGCATTCGTTTTCTGTTCATGGTATTTTCATCATTCTTCTTAGAAACCGCAAATCTGCAGCCTCTAGTTTTTTGTAGTTTTTAATTTTATTTTCAGTCCATGCTTCACATCAATAAACAAGAATTGGATGGATATAACATCTAATAACTCAAATTTAGTTCTGTATTGATAGTGTTCCATTGCATAAAATGTGTCACATCTTTTTAAATTCTGATTTTGCTTGTTCTGTTCGGCTATGTATGTCACTTGAGCATCTACTTTGATGATGATGCTGTTCCTCCTTCGCAAGCGAAGATAAGCATGGCATGAAAAACATTAAATGCAATGGAAAAAAAAAATAAAATATATATATATATAATTAAAATTGGTAATTAACTAATTTGGTTTTTGAGTTCGTAGATGCCCGATGAGTCCGATTCGTGCGCGGAAAGTTCTATTGCTGTGCATTCAGAAGTGCTGAAGGTTCGGGGTTGGAGAATTTATGGATTTGTCCTTCCGCCTCTTGCGCTTGTGGATTTCCGCAGTGTTCTTTCTTTTTCAAATTTCGTGATGCCAGCAGTGATCTGGGTGTGCCAGGCTGAGCGATCAAGTGCTGTAATCTCACAGGAGCTAGGATCGATGATGCAGTTCTTGAGAGAGCATTTTATGTGATCCTTGAAGCACTTTTTCTGCCCTCCACTAGAACATTTACCTTCGCACAGCTCCCGATAGAACAATCTCTTTAGAAGGCGCTTGTCTGGCATAAAGACGATGTGGCCAGTCCAGCGGAGTTGGGACCTAGTCAGCATTACATGGATGCTTTGCATACGGGGCTTCTGATGAATTTCCGTATCTGATACACGATCCTGCCAACGTACTCCCTTGAGGTTTCGTAGGCACCAAAGATGAAAAGAGTTAAGCTGTCAAGCGTGTCTCGCATAGACAGTCCTGGATAACGCTGCATAAAGCTGTGTTGGTAGAACCACTGCGTTGTACACGTCCAACGTATTTGTCAGACTGAGACCACGACTGATCCATACGTTGTCACAAAGGCTCCTGAATGCAGCACTGGCACGAGCAATAGGCAGGGAAACATCATCATCAATTGTCGCAGTTTGTGATAGTGTGCTGCCGAGATATAAAAACGTATTGGCAATATTAGTTTTTTCCCTTTACTGTGATCACTGGCTCTGTGTAGGGGACAGCTGGCGCTGGTTGATACATTACTAAAGTCTTCGCGGTGTTGATAGTGAGACCGAACGCATCACATGCCAAATAAAAGAGGTTCATGCTGTCTTGCATGTCTTTAAGACTGGTAGCATTTAATGCACAATCGTCGGCGAACAAGAGGTCACGAACAATGTCCGTCTTAGTTTTGGTCTTGGCCTTCAATCTACTGAGATTGAATAGTCCTCCGTTAGCTCGGTAGCGAAAACAAATTCCTGTACTGTTATTACCGAAAGCATCATTTAACATGTCAAAGAACACCATGCTGAAGAGCGTCGGAGCCATGACGCAATCGTGTTTGACGCCGTTGGTTACTGGAAAGGGGTTTGAGTGTGCGCCGTCATCTTGCATACATGCCGTCATACCATCATGGAATTGGAGAACCAAGTTGGTAAATTTTTCAGGACATCCAAAAATGGCCATGATCTTCCATAGTCCTTCGCGATTTACAGTGTCGAATGCCTTAGTTGCGTCGACAAATGTGGTGTAGAGACCATCTGGTCTGTTCATGACACTTTTCCTGTAGTTATGGCAGTGAAAATCATATCAACAGTACCTCTGCCCTGTTGGAAGCCACATTGGCTCTCTGGAAGGAGACATGTCTCAAGATGGGCATGCAGTCTGTTTAACAGGACCCTAGCCAGAATCTTGCTAAAGAGAGCAAAGATATGCCTCAATGGTTGTCGCAATCTATGCGATTTACTTTTCTCGTGTATAGATGTATGATGGAAGCATCCTTAAAGTCTTGTGGTATTGATTCTAGGTTCCACATTACCTGGAAGAGCTCTGTAAGTTTGGCAGACATGACATGGCCACTATCATCGTAAACTTAGCCTGGAATGGAGTCTGAGCCTGGCGCTTTTCCTACGGACAAATTTGGGATTGCTTTCTCGACTTCATCATTGCAAGGGGGATCCGATAATGAGTTAGTGATTGGTATTTGCGTAATGCGCGCAATCACTTCCTCGTTGATGATGGAGGGGCAGTTTAGTACATTTTCAAAATGTTCAGCCCAGCTTTTGAGAATTTCCTCTCTGTCAGTGTCGGTATGCTTTCCATCTGCGCTCAGAAGAGGAGACGTTCCTGAAGATTGATGGCCATAAATTGCTTTTAACACTGAATAAAGTTTCTGCATATTATTTCAGTCAGCATAATGTTGTATATCTTTCGTTTTGGTGCTAAACCAAGAGTCTTGCATCCTCCTTAGTTATTTTTGCGCATTTTTCTTTGAGTTCTCGTACAGCCTCTTTTTGCTGGTTGATGTGGGATCGTTTAAATAATCTTTGTACTGTTTGTGCTTGTTGTCCAGGAGAGCTTTGATCTGTACATCGTTTTGGTAAAACCAGTCTTGATGTTTGCGAGCAGAAACGCCCACTACTTCTTCTGTAGTTCTGTACTGGAATTGAGTTCTTTATTGATAGTTTTCCATTGCATAAAATGCGTCACATTTTTTTAAATTCTGATTTGGCTTGTTCTGTTCGGCTCTTTATGTCACTTGCACATCTACTTTATGTTGTTAACAGGGTACAACGATATTTCACTTTTTCAACTTATATTAATTTTGTGTCATTAATGATTCTTTTTTTCATCTTGGTGGTGTATGTCTTTTCGAGACAATCATTATTTCTATTTTCTACTTGTTTAAACTGAGACCAATGTTTTCACTTTATTTCACTACGTTATCCAACAGGGCTTATATTTCTTGTTCGCTTCCTGCGAACTGTACTGTGTCGTCAGGATATCTCAAGTTATTTATATTGCATCCAGCCACTGTTATTTCTGACACATCTTCTATATTCCACATAATGTATTCTGTATACAGGGAGAAAAGATCAGGTGAAATTACACAACCTTACCTGACATCCATTTACATCTTTTGAAATCTTTCTATAGTGTTATTAACTCTCACCGCATCCATTTGCTTACAATACGTATTTCTTACTATTTTTAGCTATTTCCCATAAACGCTAAGATGTTTCTAGCATTTTTATGATCTCTGAATGCTTCACTTTGCCAAATGCTTTGTTGTAATGTATGAAGCACATATAAAGGTCTTGTTGTACTACAATGGCCATCTCCATTAATGTTCTTACTACATATAAGTAATTTATAGTGTCTTTTTTCTATAAATCCGAATGATTATCTGCTTTTTCTGATTTTAATTTACCTGAAACAACATTCAGTTGTATCACACAAACAAAGACGTCTTCGAATCGAAGACTGGATGAGATATGTCGTTTATATCAAGTTCCTGATTAAATATACATCATTTGCAAGTGTGTATATCGCAATGCATCTCTCTAAACCTCCACCCCATGTTACACAGCCAGTGGAGACATCTCCAAATATAAATATCCAATTTCACAATTTTAAAGAATAAAAAACACAACTTTTAGGCAAGTCAGAAATATTTCATTATCAAACAACAACACATAAAACCAATTTCACAATTTAAAATAAACATTAAAATTATAAAATACCCGGAATGTTTGGAAATAAAATAGCCAGATCAGTTTTATGCAGCAAGAAATAAACAAAAGAAATAACAAATCAATGAACAGAATTGTAAACAACATTTTATCATCAGCAAATCCGGAAAGGCGCCACCCTGTTTTTTTTCTGTATATTTTTTTCTTTTTCTTTATATTATTTTTTGCTTTGCGACGTCAGTGATAGAAGAGTTCTCCACAGATGGCTTTTTGTGTGCTTCATATATGATTGTTTTCGTTGATTTCTTTATTTGTGTAATCTATCGTTTGATGGTCTGCTCCTGGTTTCTTATCCATTGTGTTTGCAAAGTAATGCCTGTTGAGGTGCGCTCTCTGAAGGTAGTCTGAAAGCATGAAAAAACCAATCAATGTAGTTACTTAGTTAGTCGCCAGATCATCTTCACTGAGAACTAGACACGACCATAGTTTTTCCGATCTCTACATGATTGTATCCGCCATTACGCTTCTGCTGACAGTACCGGTCTTATTCTAGTTGATCATCATTCTTCTGCGCCCTCCAAAATGTTCACTTCTAGCAACATAGTATTTCAAACCCTGAACTTTAGACTTGACCATTGAGAAGGAATCATCATCCACACTAGTCTCACTCTCATGTGCCTTATCTTTTAAGGAGTTCAATACTGCAATATAACTTTTTGTGCATGAATTGGACTTATCGGACATCTATGAAATAACAAACCATATTAGACAATTTATAATTTATTATTATTATATATTTTTTCATCGCATTTATTGTTTTTCATACCATGCTCATTTTCGCTTGCGAAGGAGGGACACCAACAAAACGTTCAATCAATCTGTTTTATGATATAATCCAGGATTGACATTGTGTTTGTTAGTCTTCTGATGTTTTCATTTCTGATGCTGCCTCTTATTGTTATTCCGATAATTATAAATAAACACTAAGTTTCTTCTGTATATATATTTCTGCTTTTGTTATCAATGTCCACATATGCCATTGGTAGCATAGTGATGATATGTCCATCGTTTTATATAGTGCAATTGTGGTGTTCATATTCACATGTTTTTTTTAAGATAGCGAAAATTCGCATTACGATCTAGTATGCTATGTTGGAGTTCTTTGATATGTTTTCCCATTGCATGATATGATGCTTCCAAGATAGTGAATTATTTCAAATGTTCAGGTTATTGGTTAACGACGAAAATAGTGTTTCTGTTTTCGTCATTGACATTACCTCGGTGTTTTCTGCGTGTATCTTTATGTTACAGTCATTACATGTTGTATGCAATCTATTCATATGTTCTTCTGATTTTGATATTTTTTTGTGATAGTCTGCAGAAACAGGTTCGCACGGGAAGTTCTTTAGGCAATTTTCTTCATTGGTATTGGCAATTGTAAATATGCAATCGATATACGTGATAAAAAACCAGGGAGATATAACACATTCTTGCCACACACCAGAGTGTATGTGCAATTTCTCCAAAAGCACTACACTCATTCTAACTGAACATTGGCTACATGCGTAACTACTCATCCACAAGTTGATTAGGTGTTGTGAGACCCATATTGTGATAGTATATTCTAAAGCTGTTGTCGGACTATTCTGTAAAAGGCTTTTCTGTGCTAGACAAATGTGATTCTTGTTTGCACTCAGTTGCATTTTTCTTTCAGTTCTCTGAGTAAAAAGGTGACATCTGTACAGCTCTTTTTCTCAGGGAATCTCATGTGAGTGTTGTTAAGTTGTGGTTATATGAATGCACGCAATCTTACAGTTGTGTTTAAAAGTGAAATACCGCTGCATTTTGTACAATCTCTTTTGCTGTCATTATTCTTCAAAATCGGTAGTTTCACAGCATGTCTCAGACTACTGATGTTTTTGTGCTTTCCATATTATATTAAACATCATATGTAACTATTGTATCCCTATATCTCCTGCTGCATTAATGAATATCACATCTTTGTTATAGGATCAAGGCACCAATTGATTGGAATTTGACAACTGATAAGTGGATTGGGGTAGCCGAAACTATTTCTCGAACGCCTGTTGGATGAGGGCACTGAGATTGAAGAAATATATGTTCTGGAATGTGTGAAATTCTGTGTCAAACATATGATTAATATAATTTCTGAATATCAAGCTGAGAAGTGTTGCATCCAGCAAGACACGTGTACCATATGTGTACATACGTGTCGTCTACTGCTAGTATAACTGTACAGATGAGCACTAATCGAGTACAATGATGTTGATTCATGACTAATAATTAAAAGTGCTTCCTCTCTCGCGATATTTATCTTTGATTATTTCTAGCAACGATTAAATTGTAAGTTTCAACTTGTGTATTGATTTCTAAATATAAACCCATCATCTAACAAAAGAGTACACACACTAATCTAACCTACAGTTACTGTTACTCGCTAAAGTTATCGATATTAATATAAAGACATGTATGTGAAACTGTGAATTTGTGTCATTGTTATCTACACACATATATGTTAATTTTAGTTATCATACTGTATGCAATGATTCATTACTACTAGATGGATATCATATCATCATCACCTGCCATCACAGCAACGAAAATTACATGCAACGGACGTACAATATCGATCCACTGTCTCTTACTGTGGTGGTGCACTTTTCTGGACTATACCATGTTCATATCATGATGTTTGCACATCAGTTGTATTTCTGCCTACGTCTTCTTCCCCTTTAATTCAACGGTCAAGGTCTTCAACGTGAAATGAGTACTAATATGTCCAACACTCTTGATGCATCAATTGCAATGATTTCTTTTGTTCCCGTATTAGACATTTTTTCATACAAATATAATCAGAATTCATGTATTTGTTGTTTTCGCTGCACGTGACGTTCTCTCTATTCTTCTATATATCCAATTGTCTAAGCCTTTACTTCTTTCGAGGGCGACGCATTGCCTTCCATAATATCCCTATTCTTATGTTTTTCTTTTCTTCCAAAAATGGTTTGGAAAGTGTGCCTGTATTTGCTGCTCATGTGAAAGTAAATAAAAATGTTAGAAGAAGAGTTTATTGATTCAAGTATAAGTCCAAAACCAAATGCTAGTATACTTGTATTGACATAACGACCACCTACGTTGAGATCTGGTACAAATGCTATTATCAACATACAGCTCATAACTGGAACAAAGCAGGATATAAAAAGTGCTGAAATCATAGTAACCATCTTGGCAACTCTCTGATTGCGATTTGAAACATCATCCGATTTCATTGATGTTTTCCTCCACTTCGATGACTTCGATAAACTAACGACCAGTATTATCGTACAGATGGTAATAACAATACAAGCTGTGAATGGTAAGATAAAATTGTTGACCAGAAATGAAATCGTCACTATTTTTTCTCTATCTCCGGTAGAAACAAGACCAAGTATAGTGATGTTTCTTTCTGGATCAAATATCATGTCCAATTCGCTAACGACGTACAATGGGGCTTCAGAAAATAAGAGGATTATTGACACCAAGATTACAATAATACAGACTCGTCGTGGCGTGATGATTTCTTTAACCTGTTAATAAAAACAATATATATTGATAGCATATTGTGAAATTTTATCGAGCACTTTCAACTAATAATAAAGAGAAATACTATTAAAAAGATTCCTAAATTGTACAAATCATTTGATACGAAAATTATATGTGTAAGATTTCGACAGTATTCTAATATCTAACTGGAAATCGATATATATTTGTCAAGGAAGAAAAGCCTCAATTATGTACCGATTTCACGCTTTTCAACGAAATACTGGTACGTTTCTAACTATATTAGAATGCTTTCTTCCATTATTTTAAACTGACTCTAAATAGGGATTAGCTATAGTGTTGTCGTTCATGCATCAAAGTGATGACGAACATTTGTAATAACCACTTTTATAATTCACTTACAGTTGACTATGACTATGCATTCTTATAGGATATTTAAGCAATATTCTTGCCCCAAATGTCCATGGAAAATTCGGGCATGTGATGACCACTATAGGAGATATTTGGTATATCGTGAAATTAAATCTACTCTCCCCTGTTGAGCTGCTGCTTTTCTTATCTCTTGAAAAATGCTGCACTTTTCTTTACTGTTGTGCGCCGTGTATATCTTTTTTGTATAAGTTCTTCCCTTGTATATTGGTCTATTTCGAAATCTTTCGATGAGGACTTCAGAAAGTCATATAAACGTTTTGGCTACGTTAAGAATTTTTGTTTAAATTGAAGGCGAATACGGATGGGCTTTGTGTTATTTTCCACCTCATAGTTTAGTGGATGGAAAAATATATGCGGAATTTCTATGTAACTACTAAAATCGGCAGGTTTCTCCTCAAACTGTAAATTATAAAATAATGCATTCTGTTCAGTCAATTAGAACTAAACATGAAAACGACCGTAGAGAAAGACTAACTGAAAATTATAACTGAAATTTCTGTTTATATTGTATTATAAATCATAATTGTTACAAGTTCTATAGATACAATAACAACCTTTATAGGAGCTACTATACAAAGGCATCTCTCCAATGTAACCAGGGCCGTGATCCAGCTACTTAACCTGGTGAAGGCTACATGTGGGTGTCCAAAGACCAGAGTTGACACTGCAAGGCTATCAAATGGCAACTTAGTTGTTGAAAACATCAGGGAGAAAAGAATGCACATGCAATTGAGAGTAATGAGTGAACACACGTCAGAGATGGCCAAACCTGAAATGAGTTTAAACAAGTTCATTATTTGCATTAGTAAATTTAAAAAGATATACTACATTAATGTACGACATTACCAAATATACAAAAATGACAATACGTTAGAAGTAAATAATTACTAAATAGAACAGAATAATTATTGAGTTAGCTGTTATCAGCAATACTAACTATACAATAATTGACAATAGGTTCTCTGTTAGCAATGCTAACGATAGATTCGATCTTAGGTTAATTATTAACAATACTAACAGTCGATACTGCTGTAAATGGGTACCTAACGTATGGATTATTGGAGGTAATGACGTCAATAAAGGGAACTGGCTAACCCCCACATAATAGTTCATGTGGTACACAAAGAAACAGTGCCATGTGGTACATGGTATCTGTAGTACATGAAGATTTAGGGCAAGTTACCTACCTTTACCTTTTAACAATACTAAATATTATAGTCGAAATGAAGTTAGCTGTTACCAATACTAAAGTTGTTTTGTAAATATCCTGCCTTCCGTTTTAATTTTTTTTACTGCAAGATCTCCTGAACGATTAACTATGAAAGTTTGCATGTGATCTTTTATTGTCACTAACTTTAGCATTTTATAACTCATAATTGTTCACACAATGTCAATTTCTACACCGTCAACTTCTAGTTAATATTTGTCAGCGACATAGTTATTAAACCACTTAAGATAAAAGTTAGTGCAGTTTTGTACGTTGGAAACGCGTTATAGGTCACATAAGCCATACGGGCTTCAGAAAGTGTCATTTCCTGACATTGTACATGTGAGACTCAAATACACTTTAATTCCGTATATATTTCGCAAATATTTGAAACATTTAATATTTTTATGAAAATGTATCAGACATTTAAAAAAGTGATGTTTCCATTTTCTTTCTTGTATGAGACCTACATAGTCCGTATATGTGTTACTATATCCCTTATGTATAGTTGAGCGTATAATATATAATGTCATAATAAATTAGAGATGGAAATAAACGAAACACATGCCGGTTTCAGATCGGGCAGAGGAACAAGAGACCACATCCTTAACATGAGATTGATAATAGAAAAGTGTATGAATTTTTAACGGACCTCCATGCGTGCTTCATAGATTAT
The DNA here is from genome assembly GCA_034231615.1 of Meghimatium bilineatum. Taxonomy (NCBI): domain Eukaryota; kingdom Metazoa; phylum Mollusca; class Gastropoda; order Stylommatophora; family Philomycidae; genus Meghimatium; species Meghimatium bilineatum. The sequence continues at coordinate 86,999,592 of CM067322.1, forward strand.
TCAAAAGTATTCGACTGCGTACAACACCAGAAAATATGGGAGAAAATGAGTATCATGGGTTTCCCAAGATATCTGATTCATCTAAGAGAAGATAATCAAGATCAAAAGGGTGCAGTAAAGTCAGAGGGCGATCTATCAGTGTTGTTTGAGGTACGGAGTGGAGTACGGCAGGGATGCACACTCTCTCCATACCTGTTCAACAACTACGCTGAAAGTATAACAAGGTATGTGAGAGAACACATACACAACGCTGACTACCACGCTTTAAACATCAATGGATTTGAAATCCCTGAACTACTCTAGGAAGACGACACAGTACTTCTTTCAAATGATATAAAGGGATTGTAACAACTAATCAAGAACACAAAGAAATATAGCGAATCACAAACCTTGTATTTAAACACGCAAATAACAAAAATCATGTCAACAGATATAACAGCACAACAACCAAAATTCAAAATAGACAGTACCGAGATAGAATGTGTGGATAAATTGGAATACTAAGGAGCAAACAACAACGGTGCAGGAGACTGTATGACATAAATAAGGAAGAGATTGACAATTGCATACTGTAAAATAACACGGTTGAAAAACATATGGAAAAACAACAAAATACAAAGGAAATTGCTAATGGAACGATTTTTATTGTTTGTTTGTTGTTGCAACATACGGCTGTGAAGCATGGACTCTAAGTAAAACAGCGGCAAAGAAGGTGAACACCTTCGAGATGAAATACTACAGAAAGATACTTAGAATATCATGGAAGGAAAAAAAGAGAAACTCAGATATTATAAACACATTGAGGATTCCAGAGTGTTGGTTACTAAACATAATAACAAAAAGAAAAATACGCCTGGTTGGTCATTTACAGAGACGCAACTGTTTAAAAAGATTGAGGATTGAGGAGAAAGAACAGACCAAGACAATGAAGACGATGGACTGATGACATGAATACATCACTGGAAAATTCAGACGCATTGCCCAAGACAGCGAGGGGTTCAGAGAGATCATAGGGAAGACAACGTTCTGGAAGGAATACGTCACATGACTTATTTGAGAGGGCGTTATACGTTATTCCCTTGACATCTCATAATCTCATTAATCCCAATGGTCTGACGCGAAACAAGGATTTGAACAGATATGGGTGATAGTTATCACTTTAATGCATGTTTGATCATTAGAAGTGGAGTTAATCTTTGACAATCAACCGTCCGTTTAATGGAAGGTTAACATTTAAAAATAAAACGTTGTATTGGTATGATCGGTTGGTGTGTTTTTACGTGGTAGAATTGCGTGGGAACTTCGTTTCGAAAAGGTAACAATGTATGGTCAGTATGTGCTCTATGTTGGATATGTTTGGAACTGTGAGTTTAGATGAATCCGACTGATATGGGATGAAATGGAATGTGCGAAGAATGTGGGGACTCCAAGTTTGGGTTGGGTGCTTCAGGATTAATGTTTCTGGAAGTATCTGATATGGGTTCTGTTGAAAGTGCCTGAGAAAATTATTTTGAAGCTTTTTTCTTCATGAAGTTTGTTTAACTGCAAACGGTTGATGTGGGGCCAATAAGTTGCAATTAATTGAATAATTGTGAATAAATGATCCTGTGTTTTTTTTACAGATTTTCACAAGAAACATAGACTCATATATGATTACATCATGCACCAATGTGTGCTATTCTGTCGAATGACATCACAGACCCTGTCGTTACGTTCAAGTTGGCAGGAAGACGACAACAACTGCACAAACTATTTTTAGAAAGTTCAAAGGTTCAAAGTAACACTGAATAAAGAGTATTGAGTGTAAAAGTTGACAGAATGTTTAATAAATATGATTCACAAACGTCAAGAAGTTTGATTTCAGTCTGTGAATAAAATTTTAACACACTTTCAATAACATTTGTCTGCTAGTTTATTATATTTGTTAGCTTTAATTTGTTAAGTCAGTCAATAATTCTGATTGACTGATAACAACAAATTGCACATAGCTGCCATCTTTATAGATCTCGAATATGCATTTGACATGGTTTCAAGAAATATCCTACTGATGTGGATTCTTCGAATGGTAATCCACTGCAAGAAGTATTCCCCAAGACAATATCTGAACGAGTATCCTCTTCGTTATTACGTAGAAAAAATGCAACCCACCGAAAATTTCGGCTTACAATAACTGATGTAAAGTTGAACACAGATGATAAACCAAATTACATGTAGCAAATATATATTTAAAATAGTGAAAGAGTGAAATAGTGAAATAGTGAAATAGTGAAATAGTGAAATAGTGAAATAGTGAAATAGTGAAATAGTGAGATAGTGAGATATTGAAATAGAGAAATAGTGAAATAGTGAAATAGTGAAATAGTGAAATAGTGAAATAGTGAAATAGTGAAATAGTGAAATAGTGAGATAGTGAAATAGTGAAATAGTGAAATAGTGAAATAGTGAAATAGTGAAATAGTGAAATAGTGAAATAGTGAAATAGTGCAGGAACATCAACAACTTGAAATTAAATTATACATACAAATATTCCAGTAATAAATGGAACGCGTTGGGACAAATGTTCCAGTAATAAATGGAACGCGTTAGGACAAATGTTCCAGTAATAAATGGAACGCGTTGGGACAAATGTTCCAGTAATAAATGGAACGCGTTAGGACAAATGTTCCAGTAATAAATGGAACGCGTTGGGACAAATGTTCCAGTAATAAATGGAACGCGTTGGGACAAATGTTCCAGTAATAAATGGAACGCCTTAGGACAAATGTTCCAGTAATAAATGGAACGCGTTGGGACAAATGTTCCAGTAATAAATGGAACGCGTTAGGACAAATGTTCCAGTAATAAATGGAACGCGTTAGGACAAGTGTTCCAGTAATAAATGGAACGCGTTGGGACAAATGTTCCAGTAATAAATGGAACGCGTTAGGACAAATGTTCCAGTAATAAATGGAACGCGTTGGGACAAATGTTCCAGTAATAAATGGAACGCGTTAGGACAAATGTTCCAGTAATAAATGGAACGCGTTGGGACAAATGTTCCAGTAATAAATGGAACGCGTTAGGACAAATGTTCCAGTAATAAATGGAACGCGTTAGGACAAATGTTCCAGTAATAAATGGAACGCGTTGGGACAAATGTTCCAGTAATAAATGGAACGCGTTAGGACAAATGTTCCAGTAATAAATGGAACGCGTTAGGACAAATGTTCCAGTAATAAATGGAACGCGTTGGGACAAATGTTCCAGTAATAAATGGAACGCGTTAGGAAAAATGTTCCAGTAATAAATGGAACGCGTTAGGACAAATGTTCCAGTAATAAATGGAACGCCTTAGGACAAATGTTCCAGTAATAAATGGAACGCGTTGGGACAAATGTTCCAGTAATAAATGGAACGCATTAGGACAAATGTTCCAGTAATAAATGGAACGCGTTAGGACAAATGTTCCAGTAATAATTGGAACGCGTTGGGCCAAATGTTCCAGTAATAAATGGAACGCGTTAGGACAAATGTTCCAGTAATAAATGGAACGCGTTGGGACAAATGTTCCAGTAATAAATGGAACGCGTTGGGACAAATGTTCCAGTAATAAATGGAACGCGTTGGGACAAATGTTCCAGTAATAAATGGAACGCGTTGAAGATAACCATTTTTTTTCAACATTTTGGGGTGGGGGGATATGTAAGACGCACGCTAGATACCGGTCTTCCTCTCATGATCATGGGAAGTGAACTTAGTTTAAACAGATTGGATATAGCAAATAACCAGAATTTGAACAGTGCATGTGTAAGTACGAGAACAAGCAATACACTCAGCATAGGAACATGGATACAAACATTGACCGTGGTTGAGAACAATTTACCTCTTATGATAAGATACGCTTCTTTCAACCGCAAACGTCAGTCTAGTTTAGTTATTGCATAGCTTTACAAATTGTAGGAATTAGTTGAGATCGCAGATCTGGTAATCCAGTCACCACAACTTCCTAAGATTATCATTTACTTCATGACATGGAACTACGGAGGCAAGGACAGGGCTATTCGAGAAAAGTCGAGCGATTTAAAAAAAAAAACTATAGAAGTAGACTTCTTCATCATATGCATTCATCTCACTCCTGTAGATTGTAGTACGGGTGACAGAATAGTAGATTGTGGAACGGGTGACAGAATAGTAGATTGTGGTACGGGTGACAGAATGCTAGATTTTAGCGCGGATAACAGAATAGTAAGTGTAGTTAGAATAGCATACTGTGTTACGTCACAGGGTAACATATAAATACGATATATGCGCATATCGGACCGACACATTCGACGTCGGCATGATTTTCGGATCGCTGTGTTCCTGTATGGGATTGCCCATTCCCACAAGTACAACATTGGTATTTAATCTCGCTACATATATGATACATTAGTGCTGTTATTCTTCGTTCTTCATCGAGCTGTATAAAATAAAATGACAGTGTAACAACAAAATCAACAAAAAGGTCACTGGGATCATTGGAAACATCAGACAGACAATGCTATCTTCCAGTAGAGATACATAACAACATGGTTTAGCTAACTGTCATGAGTGAATAACCTATAATTAAGTCATGTCTGCTAGATAAAACTGCATACAAAGAAACATTGGCACCAATCCTTTTAAAAACATAAACAAAACAAAAATCATTTGCACTGGAAATAATATTGAGCTACGCAGCATCATTCCCATCATTCCCAATGTTTAGTAGACAATCCCAACACCTCAAAAAAAAAACAAAAAAAAAGAAACGACTATCTAATACTGCATGTTTCCCGTTAGTGTGTTGTAGGGATGGATTTTGTTGCTGTCCACAAGTATTGGTTCAAAGTTTAATGTCACACTTATGGGGGCCGCTGTAAATCAGTTGATAATGACCAGGCCCTCTAGCCAGGTGATCCTGGTTCACTCTTCAGTTCATATACTCTAATATGAATTTATTGGTTAGCTATTTCTCTAGGGCTTGTTGTTGTTCGTCCATCACAAGCGATGATGACCATTTGTTAAATCCACTTTTGAAAATTCAATTTTAGTTATGTCCTTGATTATGAGTTCGTAGATGGCTAATGAGCCAAATTCGAGCTGTAAATGTTCTTGGACAGTTCGGACATGAAATGACGACTGTAGACGAATCTTGGTCTATCCGTGACTTTCTGGCTGCTCTCCGCTGTTGAGCTGCTGCATTTCTCTTCTTTTCACAAGATGATGCGCTCTTTTTTAATTTAGAGTGCCATGTAGATCTATTTTGTGCAAGTTCTTTCCATGTATCGTGGTCTATTTCAAAGGCTTTCAGTGAGTTCTTTAACGAGTCCTTGCAGCGCTTCCTTTGGCCACTTTGAGATCGTATACCCTTCTCTTGCTCACCAGAGAAGTATCTTTGGCAGGCGATGGTCTGACATACTCACCAAATGAACTGCCAAACGAATCTGTGTCTGCATCAGGATCGTGTCAATGCTTGGGATACCAGCTTTATCAAGGACAGTGGTATCTGAAATCTTGTCTTGTCATTTGATGTTCATAACTATTCTGAGACACTTTGTATGAAAATTATTGATTTTTTTTTCACATGACGTCTATTCACAGTCCATGTTTCACTAGCGTATAACAGCACTGGAAGTACCACTGCTCTGTAAACTTTCAGCTTAGTCTGTAGGTTAATGCCATTTCTACGCCAAACATTTGCGTACAATCTGCCGAGAGTACTGCTTGCTTTGGGGATGCTTGTATTTCTCTAGGGCCAAGGACGGCACATAGGGTGGATGTCAAAGATTTCAATGTCTCTCGTTTCACTGCAATTTTCTCTAGTCTTCATTGTTTCTGATAACGATGGTGAGACGTTCTCTTGTAATAGTTCTACGTAAGGTTTCTTGTGGTCTTACTCGTTTTCTCTTGTGCTATGTTGACCACATCAAAGCTTAAAAGGGAAGTTTTAAAGTATCCATTGGTAGCGCTAGTCTGATGTAATTCCAGCGACGCCTTCTAATATAGGTGGATATATATTCTTGTTTTGATTCTTGTCTGACAACTGTGTTTGATTTGAAGTCTGACCAACGAATATTCAGTAGCCTTCTAAGACATTTATTTTCAAAGATGTTTAGTCTTTGTTCTAAGTTTGATGGTGCTGTCCAACTGTTGGATCCATATTTTATTTTTGGAATTATGCAGGAGTTGAAGATTTTGAGTTATGTGTTATTTCTTAGTGTTTTTGAATGCCATATATTTGATAATTTATTGAATGAGTTAGCATCCAGTGCAATACGGTCAATGAATCAATATCAATAGGTCTATACTAATGGAGATCGCGTACTTCGAAGAAAGGAATAAACATACATTTTCGATCTCAGAACATGACGAACATTTCCTGATTATCATCAGAACAAAAGAGAATGAATTCACGGCTTAACTATAGTAATTTCAATCATGCATATGTAACAGTGCATTATTACCATCGATAGGAACCAGTGCAAGATGTTACAATCCATATGAAAAAACGTATAGAACGGCTTGCGTTTGATATGATTGGAAACTCACATCAGCTGACAGTAGACTCTATGCACGCAGATCTATCTAAATCGTCATGTTTATAATTTTTGAACAGCAATACGGCAGGTCTATATGATAAATAAGTGAATAAAGAGTGAATGCATGATCCTCTCTATCGGACAAATATATTTATCAATTATTTGTAACTAAACATTTACAAAAGTAATATTTGTTAACATGGTGAAGCTTTCCTCGATCATTCAAGATATAAATATTCAACAAGATATTCACCAGGAGACAGGTTATGCCCAAAATAAGAAGAGAAACCTCATGGTAAATATGTCTTCTTCTTCTGATTCGATATCAACATCTTGATGGTTATCATACCGTAGTCCAACGAAAAGACCCCGTTGTGTCGTGGCTTAAAGTTTGGCAGCTATATCTCCTACATTCGGATTCATATTTGACATTCGACTTCAGCTTGGGTTTTTGCGTCGCAGATATATAGGATGGACAACTAGCTTATTCCTCAATCTCCTAGGTCGTCTAGTTTTCCTATTGCATCACAGTCACAGTGATGTTATTTTTTGTTGACTCAACAATATCTATATATTTGTCTATCGATGTTCTTTTAGCGTCGAACACGTGGATAGGACAGTAACTATAGAGCTCCTGTTTGAGTGATGAGATGCTACTGTGTGTAATGCTTGCATGATATTGAGACCCATAGTTATATTATCGTTTAAGGCTCTTCTCCGAAGAATCACTCTTGATTTCCTCTTTTTTTCCATCTGGTACCAATGTTAATGATTGTTTGAAATATGTTTTCATTTATTCTAAGTTCATTTCGATTATAAGGCAATCGTGTTCTTTTTATTGTTTTAGAACCATATTGTTTTTGGTGTCTTCTTTTACTTGTATGTTTGACTTGCATTTTTCCCAACCAATACTTAAGAGTCTTCAAAGACATTTATTTTCAAATGAGTTCAAATTCTTCACTAGCTCCTTTGTCAATTTCCAACTTTCTCAACCATATATCCGAACGGATATCACATTGGATTGAACAGTTGTAGTTTAGTATGTTTATGTATGTTTTTTTTTTATTTCAATCTGTTTGCTAGGTGGTGGAAACAATGTATCAAAATCTATTTTATCTACAAAATTCTCACCAAGTAGACTAATATTGATTGCCTCATTGAAACCCTGCTTCACAAAGCACATGATGTTGATGATATTGCTTATAACTCCAAAAATGTTAATTGTTTGACATATTCCTGTATGGATAATGAAAACTAAAATGCTGGTAGTTTCATGGCTAATGTCGTAAGTGGACATTTCAGGGCCGTTCATGGAAATATTTCTAGTTTGCAACATGTCTGTTTCTAAAGAAGTGTAGTCTGAAATCGTATATGATCAAATACCGGCAACTTAAATTTCAATTCTCTAATAGTAGTATGATATCTATACAAGACCGCCCAGCTATGTGGAGACGAGATAGAGAAATAATTAATGACTTCCAAAGTTCAATGTTCAAATCTCGTTTCAGCAAAAGGGTGCATTCCTGTTGTTCTGAAAGCAGTATCATAATGCTGAACAAATTTATATTTTCTAGAAAATTCTACACCATAAAATGGTCAGTTGATGGCTAAATCCTGAATTGTATATGCTACTTTAGAGTACGATATTTTTGTGTAAATGTTTTGTTGTGATATTATCTAACATGACTTCATAAAATTACAATAAGCAAAATATCGAGTTAAAAAAACGTCAGTCATTTGATATCAGAAATAATATCTGTATATGATTACAATTATGTTTGAATAATCATCTGGTTGGCTGAATCCTTTACCACGGCTTACAAAGTAACATTTAAACTATTTGTGTCAGTAACTAATGTCCGCAATTATATCTGTTCTCACATTATCACCGGAATATCAAATGACACCAGACTTAGCTGACATGTAATTAATACAAGTAAAGGTTCCAAACATGGTCTTAAATTTAGAAGTTCACATTATTGCAAATATTGATATTGATTATAAGTATTAACACTAGATTATATTTACATAATATATTTTCCCATTTCTCTGAATGAATCACCCGTATAAAGACGTATAATTAATAATTATTATGCGGTGAAACGTTGTTAAAGTATTTTATTCTATATTTAGAAAGTGATTCCTTGTTTTATTCCACGTACATACTGTGGGCGTCCTATTATTTGCTCAGATTGGTTTGTGAGTCACATTCATCATTGACAAAGATGGTAGGCTATATTTCTTATAACACAACAGTAATAATATCGTCTGTAAAGACAGACTGGTTCTTGAATATAAACTAGCATCATTGTAATCCAACAGGACCTTCTCGTAAGTATCGCCGTTTCAGCAGCAATTCTAGTGTATGTAGACGTAGACCCAGTCTGGTGTTGATGACATGATCTTCGGTTCTTTCCAAATAGACTACATTGTCTTCCCTCACCTCCAATTATTTCCATTTCTGTCATTATCTGCATGTGCACGTTGTTATTCTCATTGTAAACATCTTCATTGTGTAATTACTTTATGACTGCTCTACTTAAGTCGCATGTATCTCTTTTCAGTACTGTACCGCCAATCGCAACATTACCTGCCAATGATTCAGCTCTTTCGTTTGCACTAACATAAGCTGCGCAATATATCCATGTAATGCTCTGTACAATGACGTTGTTAATTTTGCAACCCATTTCTTTCTCAACATGGTAATTTAAATCTTGCGCAGCATGTTTTGGGAATCTGTGTGTATAACTAAGTGGGTTGATGAGTCAGACAAAGGGGATTCTTGTGGTAGGCATGTGCTATTGTTCTGATCTCAGATGTCCACATTCCGTACCATATTACGACTTTTCTACAGATTAGCACATTAGCTATCCACCATATGATCATGAAACACGGATCCATGTTACTACCATAACACATCAACAAGATCCATGTAACTAATTCTATTGTACGCATCTTCTAGATCTATTGCCGCAACTAATTTCCACTTTAATCTAAAAATCTTAATTAACTTCATTTGCAAGAACTGCTGGGTTTGTGACTGTATTTCTTCAGGGTCTGCATGCACCTAGATTATTAGGGAAATAATCGTTGATCTCTAGTTTCCCTGTTATGCGTCTAACAACAATTCTCTCCATAATCTTGCCATACGTATTCAGTAGTGTGGTGATGCGATACCACTTTATGTTAGTAGCATATTTGTCTGGTTTTGGCACAGTTATAAGGTAGTTACATAGCCACTCCTCTGGTATCGTTCCTGTTTTCAAGCTCAAATTATAATCTTCTGTCATTTTAGATATCACTATATTCTTGATGTTCTTAAGTAATCTGTACTTTATTACGTCGGGACCTGGAGCGCTATCGGAAGGATTTTTAATAGTAAGGTGCACTCATCTGTCAGCTGGTCTTCATTCGACACTATATCCGTAGTGAATATTAGTTCTGGTTCCTACTACTAGTTAAAGTACCATCTCAAATATGTGATGTTTATAGAAGCTATCAGATATGCACTTACTTGTAAAATGTTTTGTGGTTTGTCTCTTTCAATAAAAAGAAATAAAAATCATGGTGCGAAGTGGTATCTGTCGTAGAAGTCTAGTGTCAAAATTGCGAAAATTGTCCTTGAAAATCATAACTTAACATTGTTCTCTATGTATAAGGAGATAGTCAATAGTAAGCATATATATATATATATATATATATATATATATATATATATATATATATATGAATATAGTGTCTGTATTTAGAAAATAGAAAAGTATAAAACTTTCAAAATAAGATTGTTTTGAGAAGAGTCGGTAAACAAATCAAGATATGTGTATGTATTCTGTACACGTATATGGTCGTGGATGAGTATATCGCTAGTGTAGCGTCTATACAAGTCACAGTGACAATTCTTATTGTCTCCCGTGTACTGTATTTAATCGAATATTATTCTAAATGTTTATTTTGAAATATAATCTTATAGAAACGAAAACAATTACACTAGATGGTGATGAAGTGAGCCCTTTAAATGTGAGAAGTTATTTCCTGACAGATCAGAGTATGTTTGACATAAAGTATTCTCTACACAGTAAAGGCGTGGTGTGTGTTTAAGGGTTTATGGATACATATTTAGTCACCAAACGGAGATTTTGCAGAGCAGACGTATCGCAAGCACCCCGTCAAGTCATGAGCCTAGCATATGATTTGATCATTCTTCTGCTATATTTGCTGATACATCTACAGTGATGGTACATCTGGCTTTCCCCGACATCAGGAGTCTGCCACAGAAGAACACATGTACAATATTTACTATCCTACATTTTCTTGTTATTCCTAAAGATTATTAGATAGATAACACAAGTAAGTAATTTAGACAAGACATGTTGTTAACCAACGATTAAAGATAAACAGAGCTTACATTATGAAACATGGGTAACTTTAAAGATGAACGTTGAAGGGATGTTCACTAGAAAACAAACCACACTATCTAGTTATGTCAGCTACTGGAAGCATTTATGATATTCCTACTTTACAAGCTAATACTATCAAGTGAAGGACAAAATGTCGTTAGATGTGTATGTTTGTGAACCCTGAGATGACTGATGAGTCCAATCTGGTGAATAAAGGGCCCACATATTTTTGACGTGTGCACATTTGTATAATTGTATAATTTGTATATTGTCTATTCCCAGGTAAATGGTCGATTATCATATCCACATTTGCCGTTGAGCGTAGTGGAGGAAGTTTATGATGTCGTTTCAAGGGCAGATGATTCACCGTGGCTGCAGTCATGTTTGTTCAAAGTAATCGTGATGCTTTCCTGTCAACCGTTTTCTTGGTCTACCTTTGGCATTATGCTCGAATATTCTTTTGTCTTACGCTCTTATTAGTATGTAGTTTGGATTCATTCTCAGAAGATGGCGGAATTATTTTACTTGTTGTATTTCAATATGTTCAATACATGATATTATAAGAACTAATTTTCCTAATTTCTTCCTTTTTTATTTTGTCAATTTAGCAACCATGCAGCATTTCTGAGACACGTCATTTCACACGTAACGATTTTCCTCTGCTACAAATCTGTTAAAGAAAAGGTTTGACATTGGTAGCAGAGTATTCGTATAAGAAATAAGTGTTTACCAACATTGTTAGGAGGATATCGTCGAGGAAAGAAGACATGGCAAAATGCAGCCATATTTGCGCAGGATGTTTTTGAGGGGTTCGATTCGCGCATTGAGACATGTGCGGTCGCAATAGACCTTGAGGATACGTACAATATGGTGTCCTTGGATATATTGATGCACTAGCTGTTAAATCTTGCAGTGAATCCTGTTGTCGTGCGTTGGGTTGGCGCCGCCCTGATGTACAGGGTCTTAAGTGTGGTAACTGGATATCTACACCAACGGTTATTAGCCCTGGCCTGCCACAGGGATCGCCTCTATCTCCTGTACTTTTCAATGTATACACAGTACATATCGCTGGCAATCAAATCACAGGTGTTGGCAGAACGATGTCGTATGCCGATGATATCCTGGTGTATAGACAGGGCAGAAATCGAGAAGAGTGCGTCGTGGAACTACAGAAGGAGCTGGACAGACTGACAAATTGGTGTCGAGATACGGGATCAGTGGTTAATCCGTCTAAGGCATTCGTGACGTGGTTTTCCTTGAACAATCACATGGTAAAGACACCCATGCCACAAGTTTCGTTGTCCGGGAAAAGTTTAGAAAGAACTAGCACAATGAGATATCTGGGTGTGTTTTTTGACAGAAGCTTGAGTTTCAGGGAACATGTTGACCACATTATCATAAGGGCAGGCAAAGGCTTAGCAGCAATGAAGGTTATGGCTGCTGCGCAGTGTGAGCAAAGATTGTTATTTCTTTTGTACCAGGGTTTGGTTGTGGCTGTGGTGGAATATGCACTGGCAATTCTGACTCTTAGCCAAACTCAGATCGAAAGACTGGATAGAGTCCAGAATGCAGCAATGCGTATCATTCTTGGATGCACAAGAGACACATCGACAAGAGCTATGCGATACCTACTTGACTGCCCAACAGCTGAGCATAGATTACAGTATTGCCGTGCACGGGCGTACCTTCAAATACATGCAGATAAGGAACACCCGTTGCATTCCGAAATACAGAAAGTTAAAGGCAGCAGACTCAAGAGAGGAAGGTCGTGGATGGGACGTGCTGAGGATGTAATACAAAGCGTGTGCAGATTACAGGATGTGGCAGCTGGTGCGGAATGGATAGGTCTACCCACAGACTTCGAAACTTGTTTGAGAGTAGTAATATCACTTAGCAGAGAATGCAGAGAATGGTGTCCCACAGCTGTGGAGAAAGAAGTGCAGGCTTTAATCAGTGAGAATACCAAAGAGGGGGATGTGATTATATACACTGATGGATCTGTAATTAGGCATGTTCGCAGTGCTTGGGCCTTTACAGCTCAGTGCGCAGGTAAAACGATCAAGGAGGAAAGTGGTGCCTTTGCGGTCACTACGAGTAGTATGACCATGGAGACTATGGAGGTGACCAAGGCATTTGAGTGGCTACGCACACAGAAAGTAACGCAGGTCTGCATCTTGAGTGACTCTGTGAGTATGATTAAGAAGGTACAAGTGGGTCTCGTTCGCGAACAGTGGATTGAGGCCTTGAGAAATGCGAGCTTGAAAGCGGTTACATTTATTTTCGTGCCGGGACATGTGGGCGTTCGAGGCAATGAAAGAGCGGATCAACTGGCATCGTATCCGATTGTGGCAAAGGGCGATGGGGCAATGGATCGCGCTGACGTTTTGAACTCCTTAAGAGATATAACACGCGAGAGTGAGACTAATGTGGATGATGATTCCTTTTCAATGGCTAGGATTAAAGATCAGGGATTGAGATGCGGTGTTGCTAAAGGTGAACATTTTAGAGGGCGCAGAAGAATGATGGTCAACCAGCATAGGACCGGTACTGTCAGCAGAAGTGTGATGGCGGATACACTCAAGGAGAGATCGGAGCAACTATGGATGTGTCCAGTTTGCAGTGATGATGATCCGACGACTAACTAACTAACTATTCGTATAATAATTGTATATATTATCTCTCATTTGATTTCTAACTTGATCTTTGGATGAAGAAGTAATTGTTAAAGTTGGTAGGTTACTTTGTTTCCTTTCTGACACCTTGTTTCTATATTGTCTAGTCTTCCATTTTGGAAAAAACATACTGCATATATATTTTAATTCTTTATCATGTTTCACTTTGGTGTTATCTATTGTTATATATCCATTGGTGTTTCAGACGTTCTAGTTTTCAAAACGTCTTTTATGTACGTTAGTTTTCATGTTGTACTTCTTACATGTTAATAGCAATGCATCGATGTGGTTTTCCAAATTTTCCTCATCTTTGGAAATTAGTCTGATCGTTGGCAATTAGTAGTTATTTGATTTCATTTGTATGTTCCTCAACAGGTATTTTGCAATGGTTTACTCTTTCTGATGTGAATTTCCTATATTTTTAGTGAGCAAAATCAATAAAACGCTATGAGGAATTGTTGAAAAATAACCTTAAGTTATCAATCCTGCTCATGACATCCTGCTCATGGTATATAAGCAGGGAAGAAATAGAGAAATGATCGCTAGGAATTTTCAGAGGGAGCTTGATCGTATAGGAGAATGGTGCAGTATTTCTGGAGCTTTTGTTAATACAGCAAAAGCATCGATAACATGGTTTTCCATAAATAATGAAATAGTTAACACGACCACGCCAACGGTTACTTTGAGAGGGGATGTCTTCGAGAAAACCAGCACAATGAAGTACTTGGGGGTCTTGTTGGACCGACGTCTGAGTTTCAAAGATCATCTTTACCACATCATTGTGGTGGCGATGGTGAAGTGTGCACTGGAAATACTGACACTGAGTTAGATTCAAACATACAGATTGGACAGAATCCATAATGAGACAATGCGAATCATTGTGGGGTGTACGAGAGATTCGTCGACATGGACGATGCGATACCTACTTGATTGCCAAACTGCAGAGCTAAGAATACAAATATGCAGAGCGCGGGACTACCTGCGAGGAAAGTCGTGGATGGAACGCACAGATGACGTTATACAAAGCGCTTGCAGTTTGGAGGAAGTAATACCTGGTGCCGAATAGAGTCTGGCGCCCTCAGATTGTCCGACAGCCTTAGGCTGATTAATAACACTAAATAGTGATTGCAGGGAATGGTATCTGACAGTGGTCGAGTCGTAGGTGCTCGTTCTAATCGGTGAAAATCTCATGGAAGCTGATGTGATTATATATACAGATGAGTCAGTTGAGAGACACATCAGGAGTGTCTGGGCTTTCACGGCTCAAAGGTGGGAAAAACCATCAGAAAAGAATGGGATGAATTCGGTTAGACGACAAGCAGCACGACAATGGAGATTTTGGCAGTAAACAAAGCTTTGAAATTGGTGTGCTCACAGACTGTCTGCGAACATACCTGTATACTCATTGATCTATGAGCATGTTTCCGAAAGTTCAGGAGGGGTACTTTCGGGAACAGTGGCTGGATGCAGTGATTAATTCCTGTATGCGTAGAGTGACTTTTTAGTGCTCAGACATGCGGGGATCCGGAGTAATGCGAAAGCGGATATGTTGGCCGCCATCGCTGCTACTACGGCTGTTGTTTGAGCTATTGGCCGGACATACATGTTGAATGCTCTACGGGAAAACGCACGAACAAATGACTGTACAAGTGACGCTGAAATGAGATGGTTCGTGGGCGAGAAAGAATGATGGGAAATCAACGACGTACTGCGGCCGTCAGTCAACGTGTAATGGACGAAAACATTTGAGGAAACATCTGATAAGAAAAGTTGTCATGAGTGCAATGGCGATGATCCAGCCACTGATTAACTAAATACGTATCTTTATGTTAAAGTCCCTACATGGTATATGCAATATATGCACATGTTCTTGTAGTTGTTCTTCTGATTTTGATAGTATTTCGTGATCTTCTGCAGAAAGAAATTCGCACAGGAAGTAGTTTAGATTATCTTCTTCATTTATGTTGTCAATTGTACATATACAATCGATATACGTGATGAATAATAATGGAAAAAGAACACATCCTTGTCGACGCCAGAGTGAATGGTATGTGAAATTTGTCTGAAACTCTACACTCGTTCTAACTGCACATTAACTACCCGTGTGACTACTCCTCCACATTTGGATTAATTGTTGTTCAGCCTCATATTTTAAAAGTATATTCCATAGTTTTTTTTATGTGTACTGTGTAAAATGCTTTTTTGTGTTTGACAAATGCGATTTACAATTCTTGGTTGTGCTCAGTTGCATGTTTCTGCCAGTTGTCTGAGTGTAAAAAAAGTAGAAATGTACATCTATTTTTATCACGGAATTCCATATGGGTATTGTTTAGTTGTGGTTCGATGAAAGCACGGAATATTATTTCTACAATTTTTTTTGAAATTTTTAAAGTGTGGCTTAGAAGTGACATAACTTATGTATTTTGTACAATTTCTTTTTCTGCTATATTTTCACGCCAAAAAAATATGATTTTCCCCCCTCTATAATGACTTCTGTTTTGTTTCTTAAGTGACATATTTACTGTGCAAAATTGTGTGGTTTGTTTATGTTTGGAACAGTAGGTCGTCTTCTGTATATGTCGTGAAGTATGAATGAAAGGACAATCCACTTTCAAATATCACATCATCCCAGGTAATAGTAATGTCAGACAAGTACTGGCACGTTGTAACAATGGTGCAGAATAAAGGATAAGCTAACTCAAGATATATCGTGATTATGCCCCTAAGGGAAGATAATTCTTGAAAATTCCAGAGAAGTAACAAATAACAAGAATTACACAAGAAATAACATAATCTATTAATTAATATCCATTGAGCCGACAGAACACCATCTTGAATACCCTATCTTGGTATCAAGAAACAAGGCTTGTCAACATTATTTTCCATATATATGCTATATTTCATTCAGTACCCAAGTGCAGCGTAACACGCACAATCTGTTCCCATGCTAAGGATCTTATCTTACCTCGTCTGTAAAAACAACTAATGGTCGTTTACCATACGGTAGACTGTTTTACAATAGTTTACATTACATTTAATCTAAAACTTGTTTTCCTGTAGTTGTTCTATGCTTCATTATTTACTAAAGCTGTTATTGTGTCAGAGGGCAAGTCATGCTATAACCGATTCAAAGTGTCCGATGACGTTAGAAATGGAAGGCATTTATAGTTATATTAGATCTTAAAGATGTCACACAATACACCGATGTTCGCGAAACGAAAGGGGTAGGCGTGCATACAAAGCACCACCAATTGAGTGGGATATGACAATGGATAAGTGTATTGTGGCAGCCGAGTCTATTTCTGGAGCCCCTGTTGGATGAGGGCACCAAGATTGTAGAAGTATCTATTTTAGAATTTGTGAAATTTTGTTTCAAATATATTAGTAGATCATTAGTGGACTTTTTAAAAGCATGTTGAGCTGTTTTGCAACCAGAGATCCATGTGAACCATATGTGTGCATACATGCCCTCACCTGCCAGTGTAATTGTACAGATCAGCACGTATACGTCGTCCTAGAGTACAATAATGTTGATTCATAACTAATAATTACAATATTTCTTCTGGTATCATTTGATATCAAGGTAACTCTTGATATTTCTTCTGTTTATTTCCAGGAACAAATAAATTGTAAGTTTCAAATCGTGTGCTCATTTCTAAATATAAACAAATCATCCATCAGGAAAGAACATACACTAATCTAACCTACAGCTACTGTTACTCACTAAAGCTACCACCATTTTTTACAGACTAAACGTGTATGTGAAACTGTGAATGTCTCTCCTTGATTTATCTACATACTTATATAATCCTGTTAGTTATCATATTGCATGCAATGATTAATACTACTAGAGCATGATCTCATCATCAGCGACTGATATCCAAGCAACGAAAATTACACGTAACGGACTTACAAGATCCGCTGTCTCTTTCTCTGGTGGTGCATTCTGTTGAATTGTGCATATATATATATTATGATATTTTAATCTCAGTTGTAGTTCTACCTACATCTTCCTCTCCGTTCCATTCTACGGTCAAGGACTTCACCGTGTCATGGGTATTAATATGTCCGACACTATTGATGTATCAATTTCAACAATTTGTTATTCCCGTGATATATATATATATCTATATGTTTCATACAAATTATTGTCAGAATCCCGGTATTTGTTTTTCTTTTCGCTGCGCGTGACGTCCTCTCTATTCTTCTAAATAACTATGTATTTAAGGCATGACTTCTTTCGAGCACGACACCATGCCTTCCATAATATATGTTTTTACGTTGCTCTTCTAAAAATGGTTTGGAAATTGTGTCTATATTTGCTGCTCATGTGATAGTAAATAAAAATATTAGAAGAAGAGTTGACTGATTCAAGGAAAAGTCCAAATCCAAATGCTAGTATACATGTGTTGACATACCGACCACCTACATTGAGATCTGGTACAAACGCTATTGTCAACATAATGATCATAACCGGAACAAAACATAATATAAAAAGTGTTGAAATCATTGTAACCATCTTGGCAACTCTCTGATTGCGATGGGAAACATCATCCGATTTCATTGATGTTTTCCTCCACTCCGATGTCTTCGATAAACTAATAACCAGTATTATCGTACAGATAATAATAACAATGCAAGCTGTGAATGGTAAGATAAAGTTATTGACCAGAAATGAAATGGTCACTATTGTGTCTCTCTCTTCGGCACAAACAAGACCAAGAATACTGATGTTTCTTTCTGGAGCAAATATCATGGTCAATTTGCTAACCATGTACACCGGAGCTTCAGAAAATATGAGAATTATAGACAGCAACACTACAATAATAAAGACTCGTCGTGGCGTGATGATGTCTTTAACCTGTGAAAAAACATCAGGAAAAATTGAAACAATATTGTGAAATTTTACCAGCCATGTTCAATTAACAATTAAAAAAATAACATTAATTAACATCCTAATGTCACACTTTAGAAAAGTCTGAGCTGTGCCCTTATATTTTATAAGGTGAAATACCGTATAATACTATCTTCTTGACGATTTCAATACCACTGACATAATACTGAATTGACTCCACTCATAAACTCAAACATTAATGAATGTGACAATTTTATTATATTTATATTTCCATGAATAACCAATCAGATGGGAAAAGTTACAATATCGATAAAACGAAAACTCGTCATCTCAAATTAGGTTCTAATAAAATCTGAAGACACTCTGTTCTAACACACTTATGAGTTCGATTAGAGGCCCGAGTATACGCTCTCTTCAATTACCTATAGAATTCTGAACTGACACTCCTTATAATTAATCGAAGTTTAAGAAATAATACTCTGTGGTGTTTCATACTCAACCTAATCTAACACTGGTCACTATGACGTCCAACCTATGTCCTAGTTCGCTGGTTCTCAAGGTCTTTATTTCGTGATCATAAGCCCTTGAAGAAATACTGTCCTTCTTGCCATAAAATGACTGTCGATTTCTCAACTCTGTTCAATCACCAAATACTGTGCATCCTCAAAATACTTGCATCTTCAAAATACTATACATTCCAAATGGCAGTTCTTGACTAATTGTGGTTCTCAAATGACTATACATTCGTAACTGTGGTTCTCCACTAAGTGTGCATTCTCAAAAAATACTGTGCATTCGCAACTGTGCATTCCAACTAACGGTCAATATTAAACTCCTCCATCTTGAACTGTGCGTCCTCCTTCACTGAGGTCCTATCACAACCGTCTCTCCCCACTGTCAAATCCTAAACTTCCAAAACCTAACTCTTAACTCCATTCTCTTTCCTTTTTTCCCCTCCCCGTTTTTAATCCCGTGATCATGTTCGACCAATATCTTACACTATCGAACATAATGGACTGTCTGTTCTGTCGCTACCTGGCTATACAGTATTCTAGAATAAATGGTTCAGGTTTCAGAAGTAACATACCAACTATCACCACTACTTCTTCACCCCAAGATCGAGATGGAAGTTTAGAGACAAACGATCTGCAGTATATTCCTACCAACACTGTGTTATCAGTGCCAAACTGGTCTCTCTCATCTTCACATTACAGAAAGATAGTGACATGTGAGAGGAAATGCTTGAGGAAAGCTGCTGGGGTCAGGCTTGATATATTGCGAAATGAATGCATCAGGGAAAGAATACGTATAATATCTTGTACAGATTACATAGAGAGAACAGATCAAGTGGTTCGACCACATTATGAGAATGCATCACGAAAAGTTGCCCGTACAAGCATATAATACCCGAATCAGATCAGGGTGCAGAGCCAGAGGAAGACCACGGAAAAGATGGATAGAAAACGTCAGAGACATCCTGTACAGACACGGCCATAGTACAGCCGAGGCCACACATCTGGCATTAGAACCAAGCTCGAGCTCCTATCACCCCTACGCTTAACGGCAAGAGTGGATCACAAACCGCCTGGGGTAAGACAATAGACAATAGTTTCAGCGATATAGCAAACGTTGTATTGTACCTTTGAGGTGTGAACCATTTTACAGACAAAAAAAAATAAACCAATCCTTTCTTTGTAGAATGGCTGAGATGGCTTGCAGCTAACCTAGTGATATTTCCGGGGACCCGGCACACCCTGGTACACTAAATTTTGAAAATAATTTGATACGAAAAGTATATTTGTAAGATTTCGACAGTATTCTAATATTTAACTGGAAATAGTTATCTATTTGTCAGGGAAGAAAATGTTTCCAATATGTACCGAGATGACGCTTTACAAATAAATATTGCTACATTTCTAGCTATATTAAAACACTTTCCTATGGTACTTTAGACAGACTCTAGGAGTCTAGATAGGGAGTAGCTATGGTATTGTTATTCGTCATTCAAAAGTGCTGATGACCATTTGTTATATACACTTTTAGAATTCAGTTACATTTAACTATTACTATGCATTCTTAGATAGTAGGAATTTCAGAAATAGTCTTTCCGCAAATGTCAAGGGAAAATTCGGGCATGTGATGACCGCTATAGTGAAATTTTGGAAAATCGTGAAATTCTATCTACTCTCCACTGTTGAACTGCTGCTTTTATTATCTTTTCAAAATGTTGCACCTTTTACTGTTGTGCTCCGTGTATATCTATTGTGTACAATATTTTCACAAGTATTATGGTTTATTTCAAAGGCTTTCCATGAGAGTTTTAGAAAGGCATATATTTTGGCTACCTTGAGAATGTATGTACATCTCTATCCCTTAGTTCAAGCAGACGGAAAAAATATATGCTGAATATGTATGTATCTGCCAAAATCAACAAGTATCTCTCTCAAGCTGTAAACTATAAATTGATTCATTCTGCTCAGTCAATTACAACTAAATGTGAGAACGAACGTAGATAAAGAATGACAGACAATTCTAACTGAAATTTATGTTCGAATTGTGTTATAAATCATAAATTGTACTAGTTATTTGGACTAAATGACAACCTTTAAAGGAGCTACTATACACAGGCATCTCTCCAAGACAACAAGGGCGGTGATCCAGCTACTTAATCTGGTGAAGGCTACATGTGGGTGTCCAAAGACCAGAGTTAATACTGCAAGGCTATCAAACGGCAAATTTGTTTTTAAAAACGTCAGGGTGAAAAGAATGCACATGCAGTTGAGAGCAATGAGTGAACATATGTCAGAGATGGCCAAACCTGAAATTAATTTAAACATGTTATTTATTGGCAATAGTAGGTTTAAAAAGAGAGACGAAATTAGTTTCTCGCATTACCAAATATATACAAACTACAATAAGGTAAGAGTTAATAATTACAAAATATAACAATATATATTGAGATAGCCTTGAACAATTTTAAATTTAGATTCGATCTTAAGGTTATTAACAATATTGTTAACAATATTATTAAGCGTATTAGTTATTAACAATATTAACAGTCAACACGGCTGTAAGTGTGCACCTGACGCATGTGTTATTGCAGGTAAATACATCAATGAAGGGCACTGGCGACTCCACATAGTAGTTGCTGCGATTTAGTAAACAACGATTTATTACAGGCTGCCGCCATGCGACCTACCTTTACCTTTTAACAATACTAAATATAATAGTCGAAATGAAGTTAGCTGTTAACAATTCTAAATATAATAGTCGAAATCAAGTTACTAAATATAATAGTCGAAATAAAGTTAGCTGTAACAATAATGAAGTTCTTTTGTAAATATCCTGCCTTCCGTTTTCATTGTTTAACGCAAGAACTCCTGAACGATTCGGTAAAAAAGTGTGCCTGCGTTCTTGCATTGTCACTAACTTTGGTATTTTATAACTCATACTTGTTCACACAATTTCAATGCTAGTTTTCTAAACTGCCAACTTCTGGTCGATATTTGTCAGCGAAATAGTTATTAAATCCCCCTTAGCTGTGGAAATCTCCTAAGGATACAATGAGGGGGAGGGGGGGGGTTGTCGCCATTTTGCAGAGATCTTCTTTTTCTGAGTTTTCCACGGAAAGAATGTGTCAGGATGTTTTATTACAAGTTTCTAGACATATTTTTTCATGGGAAACTAAGAAGAGGAAAATCTCTGCGAAAAGGCAGTGGCTTTTCATCGTATCCTTAAGAATACCTTCGCATCTATGGGGTCTAAGAATACCTCCGCAGCTAAGGGACAAGGAGACAAGCTAAGGGCTTATGATAAAAGTTAGTGTAGTTTTGTAAAATGTTGTAAATTGGGAAAGTGGTCATATAAGGCCATACGGGTATCCGAATTTATCATTTCTTGAGTTTATAAAGGTGAGAATCAAATACACTTGAATTCCGTATAATTCTCGCAAATATTTTAAGCATTTAACATTTTCATCTTTTTTTGAAAATTTACCAGACATTCAAGTAATATTTTTCCCCGTGTTTTTTCTCTTGTATGAGACATACATAGTCCGCATATTTTATCCAAAATGTCATATGTATATTTGAGAGGGAGTCTAAGTTTTTCTCTTGACATCTCATAGAATAAACCGCGTGATCTCACCGGGAATAAGGATATGCACATTATATGGGTGATAGCTAACACTTTAATACTGGTTTTATCATTAAATTTGGAGTTAAGCTTCGACAATCAACCATCTTTTAAATGTAAGGTTAACCTGTTAAAATGAAACGTTGTATAGATATAATCGATGAGTGTGTTTTTTACTAGGTAGAATTGAGTGGGAACGTCGCTTGAAAACGAAATGGAGTATGGTCAGTTTTTGTGCATTGTTCAATGTGTTTCTGAGGCTAGTTGGATGTGGCTGATGTGGATTTAAATGGAAGTGTGGATCACTCTAGCAACATCCAAGAATTTCGTGTACATGAGGTAGCCCAGGACACATCACACCTAATCACATAAATGCTCTGAATACGGATGTGCCAGGCCAATAGCACAAATAAAATGGCGAAATAACTGTCTCCGGATTTCATTCTCTGGACTACAATCTGCTGTCAATGAAGTAGTCCTGCTACAAGAGTGATCCAGCAGGAGTTGGAGAATGAACTCTGAAAAAGAAGTCTCACACGGAAAAAACATTATATATATATATACAAAAACAAGACCAGGAGCTGACTGCAACAGTTATCATATACTACTGGTGGGGACATTTTGTATACGATTAAAGAACATCAATAAATCACCAAGAATTGTTAAATTAAATTTAACATTGCTGAAATCAGTTGTTGACATTAAATAAAAAAGCAACATTATGGTACAGAATAGATACTATGTTACTGCAAAGATTCAGAGTATTAAAGAAAAGTGGGGCATGTTAAAACATTCGATAAAACAAACATCTAACGAGATAATACCAGAAGTAAAACTTACACGCAAACATAATTTGATGACATATTTTATATTATAATTGATGAACACCAAAAGAAATTAAACAGAAGGTGAGGAAAATCAGAAAATGTAAAAGGAGATAAGAGAGAAATCCTGACAGAGGAAAGCTGACTGAATACGACTTAAACAGACATTGAATCAGGTTACATACAAGACACATCATTATTACATAAGGAAATTAATGAGATAACAGGCAAACGAACTCACAGTGTGTCTAAAATCTAAGGCAGGTCATCTATTAATGGCGAAGTATAAACAAATACCAGAGATGGTCGGAATATATAAAATAACTATGATGGCAATAGAACAGAGATAAACATGCACAGTAACGTTGAGAGACGATCACTACTCAAAGTAGAGGTAAGAGATGCCAAAAGGCATATGGTGTATGGCAAAGCCCCAGGAAGAGATAATATCACAGAGGAATTATAAGCTTTACAAGACTTTGTAGTATAAATAACCACAACATTTTTAATGATGTATATAACAATTGATAAATGTCATTTGAATTCATGACATCCATATGTTTATTCTTACCAAAGAAACTAGAGGTCACCGAATATGAAGAATACCGTACACTCAACCTCACGAGCCACATCACAAAATCTCTTCAAAGAATCATTAAGAAGAGAGTGAGAAAAACAATACAATATAAATAAATACACAGCAATGCGGTTTCTCACACAAAACAATAATAGTATTACTAGTAATAATAGCAGTTTGGAGTAATTTACACCACTTCCCCGATCACTACACTACAAATCGGCATGAGTTTCAAACGATTGGAAATACACATCACTGAACAGAAGAAATTGTGCAAGCAGGTCTATATCTTCATGTTTATAACTTATGAACATACATGCGGCAGGACATAAGTCATTACAAGAATAAATAACTTTTCACTACAAGAATAAAGAGTGAATACATGATCCTTTCATTACAACTAATATTCTTATCAATTATTTGTAATTACACATTTACAAAAATATAGTCCATAATAGAGTGAAGCTTTCCTCAATCAAAGATATAAATATTCAACAAGACAATCACCAGTCGACAAGCTATGCCTACAATAAGAAGATAAACTTCAAGGTAAATATGTCTTCTTCATCTGATTCGATATAAAACTCTTAATTTTTAGCGGAATGTAGTCCATAAAAATGAATCTGTTGTGTCGTGGCTTAAAGATTGGCAGCGATATCTTCTACTTTCGGATTCATATTTGACATCCGCCTTCAACTTGATTGTTGCTTCACAGATCTATAGGATGGACCAACCAGATTGTTCCTCAAATCCCCTAGGTCGTCTCTCTTTCCTATTACATCGCGGTCACAGTGATACCATTCTTTTTTGTCTCGACCACATCTATATATTTATCTATCGATTTTCTTTCAGCGCCAAATACAGTGCATATGCCATAAACCAGAGCGCTCCAATTCTAGCGATGCGATGCTAGTGTATGTAATTCGTATATGTTGTTGAGAATCATAGTTATACGCTCTTTGATGGCTGTTCTGTGAGGAGTCTCTCTTAGTCTTCCTTTTCCCCCATTTGTTACCAATTTTAATGTCTGTAGTTGCAGTCTGTTTTCATTCAGTCTAAGTACATTTTGTTATAAGACCAACGTTTTCTTCTTATTGTTGCAGAAACATATTGCTGTTTATTGTATTCTCTTACTTGCATATTTCAATGAATTCTTCCCAAACAATACTAAGACAGTCTTCTGAGACTTTTATTTTCAAATTAGTTCAATTTCTTC
Organism: Meghimatium bilineatum; assembly: GCA_034231615.1. NCBI lineage: Eukaryota > Metazoa > Mollusca > Gastropoda > Stylommatophora > Philomycidae > Meghimatium > Meghimatium bilineatum. The sequence goes on from CM067322.1 coordinate 87,024,806, forward strand.
TACATCGCCTGCGTCATTTTCTAACTTTCACAACCATATTTCATATATGGTTTCACTGATACCATTTGATTTTCTTCTTCTTCTTCAGCGTTCATTCTCAAAATTCTACAGCATTTCCCTTGCAGCAGGACCATGATCATACTAGATATCCAGCAGGATGTATTCCAGAAAATTTAAATGCGTTGTGTCACTTTTTTTCATAAATGGACCGACACATCTGTCCTCAGTGGAACTTTGGAATTGAACAATCGTGGTTTGGTATGTTTACTTATTGTTTTTTATTTCCATATGTTTGTCATTTGGTGGAGACATTGTATCAATATTTTGATCTCTACAAAATTCTCACCAAGTAGACTAATGTTGATTGCTTCATTGAAACCCTGCTTCACAAAGCACATGATGTTGATAATATTGCTGATAACTCCAAAAATGTTCATTGTTTGGCATAGTACAGTATGCACAATAACAACAAAAATTTTGGTTGTTTCATGGCTAATGTCGAAAGTGGAAATGTCAGGGACGGTCATGGACACATTTCTAGTTTGCAACATTTCTGTTTCAAAAGATTTGGTAGTCTGAAATTGTATATGATCAAATACTGACAACTTAAATTTCAATTTTCTAATAGTAATATGATATTATTACAAGACTGTTCAACGATGTGACAACGAGATACAGAAGTCGTTAATGAATGCAAAAGTTCAAAGTTCACATCTCGCTGCAGAAAATACTGCATTCCTGCTGTTCTGAAAGCAATATCAAAATGCTGAACGAATTTACATTTTCTAGGAAATCTCTACAGCATAAAAAATGATCGCTTTATGGTTAAATCCTGAATATGATATGCTAATTTCAAGTAAAGTATTTCTTTGTAAAAGTTCTGTGTGTGAGGTTATCTAATATGACTTCATCAAATTACAATAAGAAGAACATTGGGTTAAAAAAACGTCGTTTGTTTGTTATCATAAATAATATCTGTATAAGGTTACAATTATGTTTGAATACTCAGCTGGTTGGCTGAATCTATCACCACTACTTACAAAGGAATATTTAATCTATTAGTGTCAGTTATTAATTACCCTTGTTCTCACATTAATCACCGTTTTATCAAATGTCACCAGGCTCAACTGACACACAATTAAAACAAGTAAAGCTGTGAAACTTGATCTTAACTTTGGAAGTCCAACATTATTTCAAAAAATCATATTGATTATAAGAGTTAACATTATACTTTTTTAAAACAATATTTCTCTGGATGAGTCATCTACGTGAATGATGTATAATTAATATTTATTATGCGGTGAAATGTTGTTGAATTCTTCTATTCTATATTTAGAAAGTAATTGCCTGTTTTATTCCACGCACATATTGTAGAAGACCTATTATTTGCTCAAATTGGTATGTGGGTAACATTCATTATTGACATGGGTCGTAGGTTATATTTCTTATAACATCCCAATAATAGTATCATCTGTAAAGCCATAAAGGTTATTGATTCATTTTTTATAAATTAACATCATAGCGCACGGGCATTCTCATAAGCGCTCGCTCTCCGTTATAGGAGACTTTCGAGAGTATGTAGACTCTGACGAAGTCAGGTGTTGATTACGTGAACTGGGATTCATTCCAAAAAGAGTACATTTTCTTCTGTCTAATCTAATCATTTGTCACTCTTTGTATGTGAACTTTTTTAGTTTCACTGTAAACATTGTGTATTTAATTTATGTCTGCTTTAATTAAATCAGATTTATCTCTCTTCAGTATTGTACCGTTAATCCAAACATTATCTGCTACTTAGCAAGCTCTTTCGTTTCCTCTGACTCCAGCGTACCCTACGCAGTATATTCAAGTAATGCTTTGTACAATTAAGTTGTTAATTACGCAACCGATTTCTTTCTCAAAATTTTCTTTTAAATCTTGCCAGCTTGCTTCGAGAGTCGGTGAGTGTAGCCTAGTTGGTTGATGTACCAGACAAAGGAGATCCTTGTGTCAGACCAGGTGCTTTTTTCTGATCTCAGATGTCTAGGATCCGTACCTTAGGACGGATTTTATACAGCGTTTTGATTCGCTATTCAGCAAAGTTAATCTTTGCAGCGTATCCTAATCTGACGATCGCCCAATACTGTCGTGTCTCTCCTTTCATATTTTGTTTTCGATGAGATGTGGTACAATCTTTCTTTGGGGGGGGGGTGTACAATCAACATTGGTCCTGTACATGTCGCAGCGTCTATTATTGCACAACGGCCATTATTTCGACTGTCCGTAAAAAGCCTCCCTGCACTCTCTTACAGGAATACATGCAGTAACGAAAGCTAAAATGGAAATGCCTTCTATATCCTTTCAGTTTTAAGTATTTGTAATCGCCCACAGATGCGTACTCTGACTTTTCCACACTGGATGTCCAGGAACTCTGGTTGCCAAGGATGTTGGTTGAGACAATCAAACAGTGCTTCACAGATGTTATCAGTAGTCATTGATTTTTTTTTTTCTGGAGTACACGTGAGTGATTACCTAAATAAAGTTCACTATAGCACATTTCCGCCAAAATGGCCGACCAATGAATGTATTCTCTTTACGGTGTTCGATTAGCGGTTGTTCCTTCCTGAAAGTAATGGTAATACGGGAATATTATGTCTAGAAATTTCTAATAGAGTAATCTTAACATTTTCTTTATGATTGTGTTCTTGTGGTGTAGCAGTGTTATAATATTCATAGAAAAGTGGCGGTGAGCAGTAGTAAGTCATTCATTCAACATCACGGATATCAACGTAAAGAGAAAGGTCAAAGACATTAAATTGGAAACATGGAACGTTAAGAGTTTAAAACATGGGATGCAATACGTAGTAATATAAAAGGTGAAAAGAACACACGTAGACATACTGGGCAGCGTAACATAGATGGGCAAATTAAGAACATCTCACATTAAAAAATGGAGAATTGTGTATCTTCTCCGGATCAGAAAATAATGGAATTAGTGGTGTCGGATTTTATTTATCCAAAAATATCACATCTTCTTTATTGGGATACTACCTCATACACGAGCGTATATTTTCTGCACATGAAAAAAAGAAATTGACGATTATGATCACCTTCAATTCGCGCTGGATAAAATACACAAACAAGACATTTAAATATAGGGGATCATTATAGGTGACTTCAATGCAAAATTTGGTCAGGTCAGAGATTAACTTGGCGCAGACTACTCATGAGTTACTCATAACAAAATTCCAGTCTAAGATAAAAAAGACAACAAACTATTCGATAATTTTCAGATACGAAATAACGTCTTACCGGAAGAATACCACATCGAAATTTTTAAAAAAATTGAAAAATTACGTGAAAAACAATAAGAATACACTACAAATGAACTGGACATAAGTGGCATTTTAAAAAACTCTGCAAAAGACATGCTACACAAAAAGAGCAAGAAAAGGAACGAGTATATATCAGAAGACAATATGAACGTTATCCAAGAAAGAAGAAACATCAAACACAGTAGCACAAAATAGTAAATTAAAGAAGTCCTAATCAAATAAAAATTAGACAAGGCAAGAAAAACTACATAAACAAAATATGCCTTGAAATAGAAGGGCAGAAATACAAAGATAACAGTACCATGATGCTCGAAAATGTACGACATCTAAAATATAACAAACTTCAACCATCTAGATATACCACTGAAACATACAAGGATTGGGGGGGGGGGTGGGTGGGTGGGGCAGATATACCGTGGAAGTTGAAATTCATCACATTAAAGAGTATCCATTTATGCACATTTTTCATAAAGAAATTTAGTCGTTTTCATAAAGATAAACATTTTTCACACCTTTTTTCAAATTTTAACAAATATTGATGACATTTTTCATGCATATTGCTTACATAGTTCCTTATAGCACACACTAAGAACTATTCTGTCTGTGTAAAGTTACAATTTTTACAGCCATTCAAATCTGGAAAATATGTACCCAAAAATGGGTGAACTTTGAAGCAGCCTTTATGAAAAGTTCGAAAATAGATTATAATATCCGTATTATGTGTCATAGAAAATCCATTTGTATGCATACATTGTTAATTATAACTCATTTGTACTTAATATTTTCTCAAAACTTTTACAGAACTGACCTAACCATTTTGAAAATGAAAGATTTGACATTTTTGTACAAAACCAAATACTTTCTATTTATTTCTGTAACGAGAGAAACATTTAACATTACAATTATAGTGTATTCATTCAGGAATATACTGTGAATGTTGCAATCACGTAACATTAACAGTGTTTTAAATATGATTTTTTTGTAACCCTACCGTCTCATATGTGTTTAAAAGTGCTGAAATGCAAACATGGTAACACACTAATGGAAGGGAAACATACATACATGGAAGGAATACTGCAGTGAAATGTACAATGACCCAAGTAAAACAATACAAAAATTAATTAATTAATATGAAAAAAACAAGAAACTACAGAGAAAGAAGTGGGATATATAATATAAATTTTTAAGGAAAATAAAAAGGCACAGGAAACGGTTGTTTAACAACAGAAATGATACAATCAGAAGGCGAGACCAGAACACGATTTACAACAAACTCTGCTCCAAAATATGTGAAAGCTACACATCGCTGGATGCATGGAAAAAATCATTATATATACCCCTACCCCCATAAAGACGATCTTCAGATTTGTTCAAACTATCGAACTATATCCCTTCTAAGTCAAGTAAGTAAAATAATGATAAACATCATAATGCAAAGAATCAAACAAATATTAGATATGGAGATAAACGAAACATACGCTTGTTTCAGAGCGAGCAGAGAAACAAAAGATCACATCTTTAACGTGAGATTGATCTTAGAAAAATTGTAGGGAATTCTCAACTGCCCTGCACATGTGCTTCATAGATTACTCAGAAGCGTTCGACTGCGTCCAACACCAAAAAAACTATGGGAGATAATGAACAACATGAGTTTGACAAGATATCTGCTCCATCTAATAGAAGAACTTTATCAAGATCAAAAGGTTGCAGTGAAGATAGAGAGCGATCTCTCAGAGCAATTTGATGTACATATTGGATTAAGGCAGAATGCACACTCTCCCCATACCTGTTCAACGTCTACGCATAAACTATAATGAGGAATGTGAGAGAAGAGATACACAACGTTGACTATCACGTTTTATGCTTCGGTGGTTTTGAAATCCCTGATCTACGCAACGCAGAAGACAATGTGCATCTTTCAAATGATATAGAGATTGGAACAACTATCAAAAACACAAAGAAATACAGCGGATCACAATACGTATATATTTAAATAGGCAAAAAGCAAAAATCATGATAACAGATATAACAACACAAAAATCATAATAGACAATAGCGAGATAGAAATTTTGTATCCATTTGAATACTTAGTATCAAATACCAACTGTGCAGCTGACTACATGGCATGTATAAGGAAGAGATTGACAATGGCATATTGAATAATAACACAGTTGAAAAACTTATGGAAAAGCAACAAAATAGAAACGAAATTGCTAATGCTACGAACTTTTAATTTTTCGGTTGCAACACACGGCTGTGAATTATGAATCGTATGTAAAATACCGGTAAAGAAGATCAACGCCTTTGAGATGAAATGCTTAGAATATCATGGAGGAAAAATGATAAACTAAGATACTATAATCACAATGAAGATACAACAGCGTTGGTTATTATACAAACTTGAAAAAAAAGAAAGAAAACTATACCTTTTTGTTCATATAAGGATACAACTGTTTAGAGAGACAAATAATGAAGGTTATATCACATGGGTGGAGGAGAAAAGACAGACAAAGAAGACGATGGACTGACGATATCAAAGATAACATGAAAATTTGGTTGCAAAATGCAAGTCATATCGCCCACGACAAAGAAGGATTCAGGGGGTAATTGGGAAGACAACGATCTGGAAAGAATTCGTCACATGACATGACACAGATCAACGAAATTTGAAGGTTCGAAATTCGCAGTATCGGTACAATTATGAATATATACAAATCCACATGTGTACTTATTGCGCATAACTCCAATCCAACAGGTAAAGCCAGAAACACCTTAAGTTTTGTTAATCACTGGTGACACACATAATAACATTATATTCCTGACTGGCTATCATAGCATCATCATAAGATAGCATATCCTGAACAGAACGTAATAGTCATAAAAGCCTGTCGAAACGTCTGTCAATATTGAGGTTGTCTTCCTGTTTCTGTTAGTATTTTATTCATGCGGTCTTTGATGTCTTGCGTCCATCTTATTCTTAGTCTGCCTCTTGTTCGTATCCCTGGATATATCACCTATATTATGGTCTTATCTGGGCTGTCATATCCGTTTAATGTGACCAAATGTTGTAATTTTCTGGAAAGTAAGAGAACCAGATTGTTTAAATTCATTTCTATCAGGATGGCTAGATTGGTGTTCTTTTTGGCCCATGGTATTCTGATGATTTTTCTGTAATATTATGTTTTAAATGCTACTATTTTATTTTTCACGTTGTTAATGGTTGTCCAGGATTCACACCCATATTTGTGAATCATGAAATTCGTGACACTGCCACAGGGCATATGCACGTTTTAGGAGTGTTAGTTTTGTTGTTTTGCAAAAAGTTGACACTGGTCTAGTATACGAGTACACAAACATCGTTTCAGTAACCAACAGAGCCTCATGCAACTGCCTGACTGAATCTCTCTTCTAACACCAATGTTCAACAATCAGACCGAGAGATTCACAATGAAATTTACAAAACATATTATCTTCGTCATCGAGATACATTACAGCTAAGATGTTTCAATGGAATCATAAATAATGCTGTTTTAGACAGAAAACTAGTAATTAACGATACAACGAATTGTGATGATGTTTTTTTTGGGTGGTAATTCAGGATACAGAATATTTGAGTGTTTTCCAAAACAGTAGGCTAGGTATAACATATCAATTGGATGATACTGTGGAAACTTATTTCCGTTTATAATTTAAAAACGAACGTGCCTTAAATTGTTGTTCAAATGAATATCAACGATACAGTGCCAATAATAGGGCTATCCACACTCTACAAACCAATAAGAACTTAACCACATTATACTTGATAACAATGTTTATTTCGCTGTTTGGACTAATTTCTGAAATATAACATCGAGCGTGTAACACACGGTCTATATCATCAGTGGTACTAATACGAGAACTTATTTAGAGACTGAATTTGCTGTATTTAGTTTTAATTTGTTACCCTTCATAGATGACTGCTTTCTCCTTAACATATAGGTTTTAGATTTTTACTCTTTGTCTCCGTAGGGCTCTCCTGCTATGCCGCAACTTGAAAGTAAATCCATATTAAAATGTCGATTGATTTTAATGTCTGTTTGCCATCAATCAATCAATAAACCCATAACCCTTCAGGGTCGTAGGGGTACCACATTGGATGCTTCAGCACACAGAGTCCTCCAGCGAATTCTATCCTCAGCGATGCGGATGAGTGTGGAAATATCTAGCCCTGTCCATTCCTTGATGTTGTCTGTCCATGTCTTTATTTGTCCTCCTCTGCTTCTTCCACCCTCGACAGTTCCCTGTTTGCCATAGCGGTTATCCAAAATGTAGATTTTAGCCGCGATGTGGGAGAGACGAGTTTGAACTCCATCCCCTGGTACCACTACGCCTTAGCGGTGGTTCTTTTAACGAGACGATGCGTTTATTAATGTTTAAGACGAACGTTATGTACATTAGTGATATATCATCTGTTTAGTCTTGCCCACTATTATATTGCGTAACGATTGCATTTAAATTCCTAGTTGTGAATGGCGTATTTGGCGAGTAGTTTAAACCTTTCTTAAAAATATATAACCAAAATATCGGAGGATGTCAGACAAAACTAAGGTGCCGCAGTAACCAGACATAATAGATGTAAATACTAAATAACGTAAGCAGGTTACTATGAATATACATTGACAAAATATTAATACGCAACAATAAAACATAGAACAAAGACATTTATCAACGTGTCGGGCATATTCGGAACTTTATCAAGAGGCAAATAACATTTAAGAAAACACAACCATGAAAAAATGTATTTAAATTTATAACCAAGATGACTGGGACAATTGTTTCTTCACCAAATATCGTTCTTAAATATATTGGATCATGTGATCCTTGCTACAACGTCATGTATGCTTACCAACACGAGACAGTCATGTATGCTTTCTTTTATTTTTCGCTGGTGTATATTGCTCAAATGATGTATCGATGTTGTTAAAATGTCTTGAACATGTTAACATTAATCTGTATCAATGTGTTGTCCTCTATGAAATAAAGTTTAAAGTACCTTGGATGTGATGTTCGTCCATCACAAGTAATGATAACCATTTGTTACATCCACTTTTGAAAATTCAATTTTAGTTATGTCCTTGATTATGAGTTCGTAGATGGCTAATGAGCCCTATTCGAGCTGTAAATGTCCTTGGACAGTTTGGACATGGAATGACGACTGTAGACGGATCTTGATCTATCCGTGACTTTCTAGCTGCTCTCTGCTGTTGAGTTGCTGCATTTCTCTTCTCAAGATGATGCGCTCTTTTTAATTTTAGAACGCCATGTAGGTCTATTTTGTGCAAGTTCTTCCCATGTATCGTGGTCTATTTCAAAGGCTTTCAGTGAGTTCTTTAACGTGTCCTTGTAGCGCTTCCTTTGGCCACCTTGAGATTGTATATCCTTCTCTAGCTCACCATAGAGAAGTATCTTAGGCAGACGATGGTCTGGCATACGCACTAAATGACCTGCCCAACGAATCTGTGTCTGTATCAGGATCGTGTTAATGCTTGGGATACCAGCTCTATCAAGGACAGTGGTATCTGGAATCGTGTCTTGCCATCTGATGTTCATAACTTTTCTGAGACAATTTGTATGAAAATGATGAGTTTTTTTCACAAAAATACCTTGGATACGTAACAGAGGACAGGTCAATTTTTATCAAAATTGATGATCGAGTTTGTTATGCTGCCGAAGTTTGTTGTGGAAAGATATTGTTTAGTGATTGAGGTATAACGGCAAACAGTTTCATTGGATACTGTAAAAAGGATGCATTTTAGCATGTGTTGATGTTCAACTATGATTTGCTGTACACGTGGAATATAAATACAATTTTCTTGTGTGTATTTACTAATATATGTTTATAATTAAACTTCAACAGAAAATTACATTTTTATTTTTTAAGGTTTACGTAAGTGGAATTGTTGATATTGATGAGTGATAAAATCGTTATATTATGTTTATAATAATACGACCCATATCCGGTCAAATCATACGGGTATCACAATGGATACATTAGCACAGAAAGCTGTCCAAACATTTATCCTTAGCCATTCGGATTACTTTAGATACATCGCGCACAGACTATCCCTTGATCAATCAAGGATTGTCTTTGTCCTCCTTTTCTTTTTTTCATCCTCGAATGTTCCTTGTAAATTATTTGAGATAGCCATTCGTGTCTCGATGCATGTCCATACCGTATTACCCCTGTTACAAATGCTTCTTGATAACCTGCACATTTGCTGCCCGACATATACATTTGACTTGTGTTCAATATAGCTACTTCTTAACAAAAATTTGTAGCACTTGCTTTAAGAAGACAACCCTTCTTTCTGTGTCTGCATTGAGTGTCCAAACTTCACATTCAGATAAATGGATACTTAGCACTAACGATATGAATAGATTGATCTTAACTGTCATACTGAGATCAGCGACTCTGATGCCTGTATCTGCCGAGCAGCAACACAGACACCAAAAACATATACTACATGATTGTCCCAGTTTAAATATTCACAGAACAGAAAATACACTATACCACTGTCTAACATTTAAATACTTACTGACTTGTAAAAAAGCTCTAATATGTAGTATCTTAGTGTGCTACAAACGAATATAACCATAACATCATATTTAGTTCCACTACCCAAATCTGGGAAGGACCACAACAGGATACAAGGCTACACAATAATAACAATGCAGAATACGATAGGCACGCTTTTGGAAAATAATTGTGGCCTAGAAGGTGTCGTGTTATCTTGAAAGACATACGTGTTTACCAACATTGTTAGGTGGGTATCGCCCAGGAAAGTAGACATGGCAGAATGCAGCCACACTTGCGCAGGTTGTTTTTGAGGGGTTTGATTCGCGCATGGAGACATGTTGAGGATGCGTACAAAAGGGTATCCTTGTATACCGTGATCGACTGTTAAATTTGTATACTGTTAAATTTTGCAGTAAATTCTTCTGTCGTGAGGTGGGTTGGTGCCGCCCTGATGCACATGATATTAGTTCTTAAGTGTGGTAGCTGGATATCTGCACGAACGGTTATTAGTCCTGGTCTGTCACAGATATCTCCTGTACTTTTCAATGTATACACAGTACATATCGCTGGCAATCAAATCACATGTGCTGGCAGAACGATGTCATATGCCGATTATATCCTGGTGTATAGACAGGGCAGAAATCGAGAAGAGTGCGTCGTGGAACTAAAGAAGGAGCTGGTCAGACTGATAAATTGGTGTCGAGATACGGGAGCAGTGGCTAATCCTTCTAAGGCATTCATGACGTAGCTTTCCTTGAACAAGCACATGATAAAAACACCTATGCCACAAGTCTCGTTGTCCAGGAAAAAGTTTAGAAAGAACTAGCACAATGAGATATATTGGTGTGTTTTGTGACAGAAGTCTGGGTTTCAGGGAACATGTCGACCACGTTTAACATAAGTCAGCAAAGGCTTAGCAGTAATGAAGGTTATGGCTGTTGCGCAGTGTGAGCAGAGGTTGTTATTTCTTTGGTACTAGTGTGTGGTTGTGGCTGTGGTGGAATATGCACTGGTAATTCTGACTATTAGCCAAACTCAGATCGAACTACTGGATATAATCCAGAATGCAGCAATGCGTATCATACTTGGATGCACATGAGACACATCGACAAGAACTATGCGATGCATACTTGACTGACCAACAGCTGATCACAAATTACATTATTGCCGTGTACAGGCGTGCCTTAAAATATATGCTGATAAGGAACACCCGTTGCATACCGAAATAAAGAAAGTTAAAGGCAGCAGACTTAAGAGAGGGAGGTCGTGGATGGGACGTGCTGAAGATGTTGTGTGTAGTTTGCAGGATGTGACAGCAGGTGTGGAAGGGAGAAGTCTACCCACATATTTCTAAACTTGTTTGAGAGTAGTAGTATCATTTAGCAGGAAATGTAGAGAATGGTGTCTCACAGCTGTGGAGAAAGAAGTGCAGGCGTTGGTCAGTGAGAATACCAAAGAGGGGGATGTGATTATATACACTGATAGACCTGTGAATAGACATGTTCGCAGTGCTTGGGCCGTCACAGCTCAGTGCTCAGGTAAAATTATCAGGGAGGTGATCGTTTGCGATCACTACGAGTAGTATGACCATGGAGACTATGGCGGAGACCAGGGCATCTGAGTGTGAATGCACACAGACGATAAAGCAGGTTTGCTTGTTTGTTTGTTTTGCGTTCGCTCCATTGTAACCAGCATGGATATCCGTGTGATTTCCGCCGGGAGCGTGATTTCGTTGTGCCACCGTTATGCGCCTTATAGGCCTAGCACATCCGATTTCGTCATGCCTTGACAATTCGAGTGGGCTACCGTAGCCTGTGACAGCCTTCCTATCTGTCGACAGACGGTGAATGTGTACTGACTCTATGCCGAGACGGTTTGTCTTTCACGTCTGTCATGCACGAGGCGTTCCGCAGTCAGTGAGCATGCCTCGTGTAATTAGACGTATTGTGCCCGTGCTCATCGGGTACTAAACCTTTTCTCGTCCTCAAGCCTGCTTCCGGTTTAGGAAGAACTTGACAGAAGTGTTGGGCTCGGGCTCGTTCGTCTTCTTAGCCGAAGCGTTATTCACCAACTTCGTGAGCCCCTCGTCCAGGTCTGAATATGTACACATATTTAGGAACGTTAGGAACTTGTGCTTTGTTCTAGAGCTGAACAGTGCTTGTCACCTCGGACTGCTATGCCTGTGCCCATCGAGTACTGAATCTTTTCTCTCCGCGAGCACGCTTTCGGTATAGGAAAGACTCGACAGTAGAGTTGGGCCCAGGCTGGGATCACTGGTAACTAGAAGCTTGTCTCGAGCAAACAATGCTTTAGTTACAATTTCATCGAACCGTCTTCCATGCTTTTTACACATGACGCTGCCCTCTAGAGCTGTGCATCTTTCTCAGTGTACTCATTGTTCTTTTATTTTTATTGGAACATCTGCCTGCTTCGTACCGACTACATTGGCCGCCCTCCAATGCTTCTACCAGACTTTCTAGATTCACTGTGTGTCGACAGTGTTGCTGCATGTGTTGGCACAGTGGTGTCGGAGTTATTAACTGTCTTTTTGCAGTCAAATCTCATTCCATCTGTTATCTCCTCATTCACGGACACGATCCCCTAAAGGTTTAGCCAGGATCTGCATTAGCCGCTGTATTTCTGTTACCAGGGTGCGCCACGAGGAGGCACTTTTGGGATCTTGGTTATCTGCTAACCCTGGGTCCGCCAAGAGCAATGCGTTCCCTTTGCACCCCAGCAGGTTTGTATCTTGAGTGACTCTATGAGTATGATTAAGAAGGTACAATTGGGTCTCGGTCGCGAACAGTGGATGGATGACGTGGAAAAAAAGGCGAGGCTGAAAGTGATTATATTTATTTTCGTGCCAGGGCATGTGGGTGTTCGAGGTAATGAAATAGCTGATCAACTGTCATCATGCGCGATTGTGGCACAGGGCAATAGGGCAATGGATCGCACTAGCATGTTGAACTTCTTGAGAGATATAGCACGTGAGAGTGAGACTAATGAGGATGATGATTCCTTTTCAGTGGTTAGGATTATAGGTCAGGGATTGAAATGCAGTGTTGCATTTCATAGCCACTAGTGATAGTCTGTCAGTTGTGTTCAAGCGAAACTTCAAAAACCGATGTTCTACGTACGTTCTATTGTTGTTCTGTTTTAGAGCAGTAATACTTTTTATATTACATGTGAACTGAAGTGTCTGAGAAAAGCTGAAACGGTTACTAAACTTGATAAATTAAGAAACGAAGAAATTAGAAAGAAAGTTGGCATAATATCATGTATTGAACATATTTCAACACAACAAGTAATCTGGTTCGGTCACCTTGTCCAAACCAAATACCAATAAAAGCATAAAACAAAAACAATATCCGCGTGTAAAGCCAAATGTATACCAAGAAAACATCATCCCTATTGATGATGTATTTCTCATTCTTCTCTATATCCACATCTCGAAAGCATCAATTATGTATTATAATTGTTTGTTTAGCGTCCATGTTTCTGAATCATATATTAATATAGAATATACGTAGCATTTTATAATTCTCATTTTTAGATTGTTTGTAATTTGTTTAGATGTTACTATTTTCCTCGTATCATTATATATACTTTTAGCTATTACTATTCTCTGTTTAACCTATGTTTCACATCTGTCATAAATTGTGAATATGTCGAAGATATTGATAATGTTCTACTTGTATTAGTTTTCTGGAATATTTATGTTTACCGCCTGTTCTTCTGTGACTTTGTCGATTGTCATATTATTTTTTAATATTCATATCCAGTCCATATTCCTTACCTGATTTATTAATCTTTGTAGTTCGTTTTCACTTTCTGCTAAAAGAACAGTACCATGTGTATTTCTCAGATTGTTTATGGTTTCCCCATTAATCTAGAGTACTCGAATTCCTTCTATATGTCCAACAATATATATTCTCTGTGTAGATATTCAATAGGCTTGGCAATGAAATACATTCTTGTCTTACTGCTCTTCTTATTTCGATGTGTGGTGAGAAGCGGATTTTACACCTTTTGATGCCGTATGTTTCCGATATATATATAGAAATATATATAGACATGATACATATAGACATGTGATTAAGTTTTCATGTTGGACTCTGCTAAATTCCTTGCTGTAGTCTATGATGCAAATAAGCAAATAATGTATAAATATTTATTTGGACTTCTATATATTTAGCTATCACTAGTCGGATAATAAATATAGCTTCTCTGGTTCAATTATTTTTCTATAACCGAAATGTTCTTCACTGATTTCAGTGTCTATCTTGTTTTTAATTCGTTCATACATTTTCTTAAGATGTAAGTTAGCTATATGTCTAATTTTAGACGTATTGTTCTATATTATGTACAGTCCACATAGCTGGACTTCTTAGGTAGTGGTATGAATATTGATGATTTTAAGTCTTTAGGTGTGTAGACTGTTTCATATATGGCATTGCAATGGTATGTGATAATGTCCACATCAAATTTATTTAGAGTTTTTATTATATCTGCTGTTATATTGTCGGATCCTGCAGCCTTTCCCCATTTTGTGGCATTTCCTACTTCTGCTTTCAGTTTGCTGATCCATTATTGTTGTGTATTGTAGGTTTTTTGTTCCGTTGGTCGCTAAACAGTTCTGTAACATACTCTAGTTCCTCTTGTAAGTACTTCTGTTTTATCAAATATATTTTTCCTCGTATTTATATCTGTAAGGCTGCCATCCCCATTTATATAATTTTTCTTATTTGTTATCTGCCTTATCTCCTTGTGCTTTAATTTTGTATTCTGTTGTACTGACATCTTCTCTATTTCACAGTCGCTTCCCTAACTTTTGTTTTTTCGATGTTCTGCAAATATTACGTATTCATTGTCCGTAATTGAGTATTTTGGAGTATTTTTCATTTCTTTCTGACATTTTCTCTAATATTTCATCTGCCACCGATGCATTTTTGTCCTTGTCTTATTCGTAAATTTTCATTTGATGTTTCAATGTTTTTCATAGACTGTCCCATTTATTTTCAATTTTCTCTTCTAGATTATCCCTTACACATTGTTTCATGAATTACATCATTACATTATCATATATATTGTCAGTCAACTGCGTACTGGAACTTTCATTCAACGTGTAATGGTGGCTACACTCACGGATATATATGACCACCTATGGACTTGTCTGGAGTGAAGTGACGATGATCCAAGGACTAACTAACTATCTATTCCTTACATCTACAAGGCATGTTTGTTGTATATCTGGTTGTTTTAGTGATGATATGCCTGTCTTTGTTTTATCTTTATAAGTTTCACATCTACTTTGCATAGCGCTTGATTATGCCCAATGTTCTCTTTGTCGTCCCCTGTCTTTTCTCCCCTTGAGCATTCCAGTTGTTACTAAGTGTTCATGCTGTATTTTTATCACCACATTCCCTTTTCAGCACATGCTCAAGAAATGTTGATTGTTTACTCCTAATGTTTGATATGTTTGATCTTTAAACGCCATCATCAATGAGAACATCTGCATTAGTTTTCTGAACTGTTAATGGTATTTTCAATATACTTCGCAGAAGCCACATATCTGTAGCTTATATTTCGTTTGTACTTATTATTTTTGCAGTCCATGCTTCAATACCATAAAAAAGAATCGGTTGGATATAACATCTAATAACTCGAATTGGGTTTTTTATTGATAGTTCCACGCTTCTCATTAAAAAAATTCTCATATGGCTTGTGCTGTTCGGCTTTTTATGCCACTGAACATCTACCTTCTGATGTTAACAGGATACTAAGATATTTCACTTGTTCAACTTGTGTTGATTTTGTGTCATTAATAATTATGTTGCATCTTGGTGGTGTATGTCTCTTCGAGACAACCATTATTTCTCTTTTTCGTCTTGTTTAAACTGAGGCATTTGTTTTAACTTTCTTTCACTACTTTATCCAACAGGGCTTGTAGATCTTGTTCGCTTCCTGCGATTACTACTGTGTCGTCAGCATTTCTCAAGTTATTTATATTGCATCCTCCCACTGTTATTCCTGGCACATATTCTATATTTCGCACAATCTATTCTGTATACAGGGAGAAAAGAACCGGTGGCATTGCACAAACTTACCTGACACCCATATTTATATTTTGAAATCCTTCTATAGTGTCATTAACTCTACTCGCAGCTATTTGTTTCAAATGCACAGTTGTTACTATTTGTAGATCTTTCTTATCAACGTTAAGATTTTGCATCAGTTGTATAACCTTTGAATGCTTCACTTTGTCAAATGTTTATTTGTAATCTATGAAGCACAGACACATGTCCTGGTGTACTCCTATGGCCCCCTCCATTAATGTTCTTATTATATATATATATAATATATGGTTCGTTTATTCCCCATAAATCCGAATGGTTATTCTGCTTTTATTTTACCTAAAACAACTAGCTGTTGTATCTATCACACAAATAAACACGTCTTCGAAACGAAAACACTGGATACGATATGTCTGTTGTATCATGTTCCTGATTAAATCTGCATCATTTGTCAGTGTTTACAACTTACTGCACCTCTTGATCCCCATGCCCTGTTACACAACCAGGGAGACAGCTCCAAAAATAAACATCCAATTTCACAATTTTAAAGAATAAAAAACACAACATTTAGGAAAGTCAGAAATATTTCATTATCCAACAACACATAAAATCAATTTCACAAATTAAAATAAGAATTACTATTATTAAATCATCATCATCAGGTACCATGCGGCTGGCGTAGGCGGACATGGCTCTCCACAGCTCTATGTCCACAGTATTATGTATCACGGTCGTTGTTGTTTCCTGGCCGTGCCAGGTTGTCAAACTGTCTAATATTTTCTCACGTTGTCGCCCTCTGTCTATGTTGCCTTCAATTTTGCCTGGTGTGACTATGTTCTCTAAACCTGCCTGTCTCATGAAGTGGCCAACAAAAAAAGAAGATTGCCTTTTCCTTATATTGTTGATTAAGGTCCGTTTCGCATTTGACTCTTTCAACACCTCTAAATCGGTTTGTCTGTCAGTCCATAGTATTCTCATCATTCTTCTGTAGAACCACATCTCTGTTACCTCTAATTTCCCATTTTCCAGTTTGTTTATTGTCCAAGACTTGCACCCATATGTTATTATAGGGGTTATATAGCACTGCAGAACTCTCACTTCTAATGACAATATTACACAGTATGTTTTTCATTTTTCTGATTGTTTTTTTTTTTGCCTGTCCTATTCTGCATCTAATTTCTGTTGAAGTTCTTCAATCTGCTGTAATCATTGTACCTAAATATTTTAATTGGTGGACCTGTTTTAATACTATATCATTCACTTTGATCTTGCAAGGTGGGTTATTTTGTTTCTTTGAAATAACCATTACTTCCGTTTTCTTGATATTTAGGAAGAGCCTTATAAATACATGGAATATTTCGACAAAAGTAACCAGAAAAAGTTGATGCACCAAGAAATAAACAACAGAAATAATAAATCAATGAACAAGATAGTAACAACATATCTTCATCATTATATCCGCAAAAAAACAACCATCCTGCTTTTTTCTGTATATATTTTCTATTTTTCTTTTTATACCACTTTATGCTTTGCGACGTCGGTGATAGAACAGTTCCTTGAAGATGACTTATGTGTGTGCTTTATATATGATTGTTTTATTGATTACATTATTTGTGTAATCTATCGCTTGCATGATCTGCCCCTGGCTTTTTATCCATTGTTATGCAAAGTATTGCATTTTGAAGTGCACTCTGATGTTAGTCTGGAAGCATGGGAATATCAATCAATCTAGTTGATTAGTTAGTTAGTTAGTTAGTTAGTTAGTTAGTTAGTTATTTAGTTAGTTTGATAGTTAGCTAGTTAGTCAGTCGTCGAATCATCATTGCTACAAACTGGACATGTCCATAATTGCTCCTATCTGTAATTGAGTGTATCCGCCATTGCACTTCTGCTGACAGTACCGGTCCCTTGCTAGTTGATCAGCATTCTTCTGCGCCCTTCAAAATGTTCAATTCTAGCAACACCGCATTTCAAACACTGATCTTTAATCCTGGCCATTGAAAATGAATCATCACACTAGTCTCACTCTCGCGTGTAATATCTCTTAAGACGTTTAATGAATCTGTTTTCTGATATAACCCATGATTAACATTGTGTTTATTAGTCTTCTGGTGTTTTCATTTCTGATGCTGTCTCTTATTGATACTCCGACAATTCTAAATAGACAAGACATTTCTGCTGTGTAAATCGTTCGGCTTCTGTTGTCAATGTCCATGTATGCCATTGGTAGAAAAGTGATGGTGTGGCGATCGCTTTATATAGTGCAATGTTGGTGTTCATGTTCACATGTTTGTTTTTTAAGATAGCAACAAATTGCATTACGATCTAGTATGCTATGTTGAAGTTCATTGGTATTTTTTTAAATTTTTTTTAATTTTATGATTAGTCAATCAATAAGCCTGTAACCCGTCTGGGTCTTATGGGTATCACATTGGATGCTTCAGCATACATTGTCATCCAGCGAATGCTATCCTACGAGATGCAGACGAGTGTGAAAATATCTTGTCCTGCCCATTCTTTGATGTTGTCTGCCCATGATTTTATTTGATATTCTCTTCTTCTTCCCACCTTCAACAGTTCCCTGCAGTATTATTTTTGACAAGGAATCATGCCGGCATACATGTCCGAATTATTCTAGTTTTTGTTGTTTCACTATTGAAAGCAATGGTTCCTGAACACCTGCACACATCTCTACGTTATTTCTTACGTACACATTGGTCTTATGTATCCTATAGGAAATTCGTAGAATACCTCTGTAGCATTTGTACTCGAAAGCATGTAATTTTCTCTCCATGTCCGCAGTGTGTCCAACTCTCACAACCATACTTCACAACAGAAATCACCAGCGACTTATGCAGTTTTACTTCCGCTCCAACACTGATGTTGCTTTTCCAAATCACCGTTAGCTATGGCAAGAAAGTTAAAGACATATCCATCCTTTTTTTATCTATGCTTAATATTTTTCATCAGTGCATATACTGGATCCGAAGTATTTGAAGGTATTCACCACCTCAAGCTTATAACCAACCATTCATCATGGTGATAGTCTGGTTTTCAGTGTCTCTGCTGTTAATCAAGATTTTGCTCTTATCTGTATTGATTTCCATTCCGTACTTTCTAGTAACTTTTTGCAACTTTGCTTTTAACTCATGCAATGCTTTTCTGATATTTGCAATTAAAATTGTTTCTATTTTATGAAATAATGCATCCAAGATAGTGAATTATTCCAATTGTTGAAGTTATTGGTTAACTATGAAAATAGTGTTTCTTTCTGTTCCTGTCGCTGACATTACCTCGATGTTTTCTGTGTCTATTTTCACGTAAAAGTCCCTACAAGTTGTATGTAGTCTATTCATATGTTTGTGTATTTGTTCTTCTGACTTTGATATTATTTCGTAATCGTCTGCAGAAAGAGGTTCGTACATGAAGTTGTTTAGATTATCTTCTTAATTGGTATTGGTAACTACATATACAATCGATATACGTGATGAATAAGAATGGAGTTAGAGCACAGTCTGGCCACACGCCAGAGTGTGTGTGGAATTTCTCTGAAAGCCCTACATTCGTTCTAACGGAACATTGACTACTTGTCCAAAGATGTTTAGGTTTTGTGCAACTCCTTATTTTGAGAGTACATTCCATAGTTGTTGTCTGTTTACTCTGTCAAAGGCATTATTTTGTTAGACAGATGCGATTTACAATTCTTGGTTGTACTCATCTGCGTTTTTCTGCAAGCTGTCTGAGTGTAAAACAATGGCATATGCACATGTATTTTTCTCACGTAATCTCATATGAGTGTTGTTAAGTTGTGGTTCCATGAATTCACGTAATCTTATTTTTACATTTTAGTTCAAATTTCTTACATTGTTGCTTAGTAGTAAAATACTTTAGAAGTAAAATAAAAGGTAAAGCAGGTCTGCATTTTGAGTGTCTCTATGAGCATGATTAAGAAGGTACACGTTGGTATTGATCGTGAACAGTGGATTGAGGCCTTGAGCAAGGCGAGCTTGAAAGTAGTTACATTTATTTTCGTTCTGGGACATGTGGGCGTTCGAGGTAATGAAAGAGCGGGTCAACTGGCATCATGCGCGATTGTGGCACAGGGCGATATGGCAATGGATCGCGCTGACGTTTGAACTCCTTAAGAGATATAGAACGCGAGAGTAAAACTGATGTGGATGATGATTCTTTTTCAATGGCTAGGATTAGAGATCAGGTATTGAAATGCGGTGTTTCTAGAAGTGAACATTTTGGAGGGCGCAGAAGAATGCTGATCAACCAGTATAAGACCGGTTATGCTAGCAGAAGTGTGTTGCCGGATACAGTCAAGGAGAGATCAGAGCAACTATGGACGTGTCCAGCTTGCAGTGAATATGATCCGACGACTAACTGACTAGCTGACTGAATGACCTCCGTATGTTAAACAATCTCTTTTGCTGTCAAGTTTCTTCAAATTCGGTAATTTTACTACGTCTTTCAGACATCTGGTGCTTTTTGTGCTTTCCACATTATATTAAACATCATATGTAACTATTTTATTCCTATATCTGCTGCTGCTTAATGAATACGACTTGTGTGTTATAGGATCAAGGCACCAATTTGTTGGACGTTGACAATGGTTAGGTGGAGGGAGTAGTCTAAACTATTTCTCGAATGCTAGTTGGATGAGGGCATGGAGATTGCAGATATATATATTCTGGAATGTGTGGAATTCCGCGTCAAATTTATGATTCTTGGAGTCTTGAATATCAAGCTGAGACGT
The DNA here is from genome assembly GCA_034231615.1 of Meghimatium bilineatum. Classification (NCBI taxonomy): domain Eukaryota; kingdom Metazoa; phylum Mollusca; class Gastropoda; order Stylommatophora; family Philomycidae; genus Meghimatium; species Meghimatium bilineatum. The sequence continues at coordinate 87,045,512 of CM067322.1, forward strand.
GTTGCAAACATCGAGCCACGAGAACAATATGTGTACATACATGTCTTCAACTGCTAGTTTGACTATACAGATGAACACCAATAGAGTACAATGATGTTGATTTATGACTAATAGTTAAGTGTTTCCCTTCTCTCTCTATTTCTCTGTGTATATTTTCAGCCACCATTAAATGTAAGTTTCAACGTGTTTACTCATTTCTAAATATAAACAAATCCTCTAACAATAGAGTACACATACTACTCTAACCTATAGTTACTGTTACTCGCTAAAGATACCACTATTTTTTATTTTAAAACGTGTATGTCAAACTATGAATGTGTCTGGGTTTTTTTTAATCTACACACATATATGGTAATTTCTTGTTATCATACTGCATGCAGTGATTCAACACTACTAGAGAGCGATCACATCGTCATCAACCGCATCCAAGAAACAAAATTTACACGCAACGGACGTACAAGATCCGCTATCTCTTGCTTTGTTAGTGCATTCTATTGAACTGTTCATATATATATATATATATATATATAGCATGCTATTTTAATCTCAGTTGTAGTTCTACCTACGTCTTCCTCTCTGTTCCATTCTACGATCAAGGTCTTCACAGTGTCATAGGTATAAAAATAACCGGCACTCTTGATGTATCAATTTCAACAATTGTATGTTCCCGTAATATACATGTTTCATACAAATTATTGTCAGAATCCCGGTATTTATTTTTCTTTTCGCTGTGCGTGACGTTCCCTTATTTCTTCTAGATATCCATGTATTTAAGGCATGATTTCTTTCGAGGGCGACACAATTCCTTCCATAATATATATGTTTTTATGTTGTTCTTCTAAAATGGTTTGGTAATTGTGCCTATATTTGCTACTCATGTGATAGTACATAAAAATATTAGAAGAAGCGTTGACTGATTCAAGGATAAATCCAAATCCAAATACTAGTATACATGTGTTGATCAAACGACCACCTAAGTAGAAATCTGGTAAAAACGCTATTGTCAAAAAACCGATCATAACTGGAACAAAGCAGAATATGAAAAGTGTTGAAATCATTGTAACCATCTTGGAAACTCTCAGATTGCGATGGGAAACATCATCCGATTTCATTGATGTTTTCCTCCACTTCCATGCCTTCGATAAACTAACGACCAATATTATTGTACATAGAGCAATGACAATGCAAGCTGTGAATGGTAAGATAAAGTTGTTGATCATAAATGAAATCATTACTATTTTTTCTCTATCTCCGTTAGGAACAATACCAAGAATAGTGATGTTTCTTTCTGGAACAAATATCATGTTCAATTTGTTAGCGACGTACACCGGAGCTTCAGAAAATATAAGAATTATAGACACACACACTACAATAGTACAGACTCGTCGTGGTGTGATGATTTCTTTAACCTGTGAATAAAAATCAAGAAAAATTGAAACATTATTGTGAAATTTTACCAGGTACGTTAGATTAACAATAAAGCGATATGACATATTAAATAACATCATAATGTCACACTTTAGAAAAAACTAAGTGGTACCCTTAAATTCTACATAAAGGTGAAATACCGTATAGTACTATCTTCTTGACGATTTCAATACCACTGACATAATACTGAATTGACTCCACTCATAAACTCCAACATTAATGAATGTGACAATGTCTATTATATTTACATTTCCATGAATCACCATTCAGACGTGAAAAGTTACAACATCGATAAAACAAGAGGTCGTCATCTCAAATTAGGTTCTAATAAAATATGAAGACACACTCTGGTTCTAACACACTTATGAGTTCGAACAGCAGTCCGAGTATTCACGTTCTTCAATTACCGATTAGAATTCTGAACTGATACTCCCGTTATTTAATCGAAGTCTAAGAGATCATACTCTCTGGTGTTTCATGCTCAACCTAATCTAACACTGGTGACTATGGCGTCCAACATATGTCCTAGTTCGCTGGTTCGCAATGTCTTTTATCTGGATCCTACGCCCTTGACGAAATACTGTTCTTTTCGCCCTCAATTGACTGTCGATTTCTAAACGATGACCTCTCATTTCTGTGCAATCACCAAATACTGTGCATCCTCAAAATAATGAGCACCCTCAAAATAGCATGCATTCTCAATGGCAGTTCTCGACTAATTGTGGTTCTCAAATGACTATGCATTCGTAATTGTGGTTCTCCACTAAGTGTGCATTCTCAAAAATACTGTGCATTCGCAACTGTGCATTCCAACAACCCATAGTAAACTCCATCGTGAAGTGTGTGGTCTCCTTCACTGAGGTCTAAACTATCACAACCGTCTCTCTCCACTGTCCATCCTCAACTGCCCTAAACGTAACTCTTAAATCTATTCTGTCTCTTTGGTTTTTTGTTTTTTTTACACATCACCGTTCTCTAATCCCGTGATCATGTTGGGCAAATACTTTAAACTATCCAACATAATGGAATGTCTGTCCTGTCGCTACCTGATTATAAAATATTCTAGAATATATGGTTCAGGTTTCCGGGAGATACCAAACGTTGTATCGCACCTCTGACGTGTGAAACTATTTTACTGACCAAAAAAATCAACCAATCCTTTCCTTGTATAATGGATGAGATGTCTTGCAGCTAACCTAGTGATATTTCGGGGACCAGGTGTAGTCTCACCTCGTCACACCTTGGTACACTAAATTTTACAAATCATTTGATTCGAAAAGTATATTTGTAGGATTTCGACAGTATGATATTATCTAACTGGAAATAGTTATATATTTGTCAGGGAAGAAAATGTCTCCATTATGTACCGAGATCACGCTTTACAAATAAATATTGCCACATTTATAGCTATATTAGAACGCTTTCCCCTGTTACTTTAGACGGACTCTAGGAGTCTAGATAGGAAGTAGCTATGGTATTGGTGTTCGTCCATCAAAAATGCTGATGATCATTTGTTATACCCACTTTTATAATTCATATACATTTGACTATTACTATGCGTTCCTATATAGTAGATATCTTAGAACTTTTCTTTCCGCAAATGTAAAGGGACAATTTGGGCATGTGATGACCACTAAAGAGGAATTTTGTTAATCGTTAAATTCTATCTACTTTCCACTGTTGAACTGCTGCTTTTCTCCTCTTTTCAAAGTGTTGTGCCTTTTTAACTCTTGTACGTCGTGTATATCTATTGTGTACAAGAACTTCACATGTTTTTTGGTTTATTTCAAAGTCTTTCCATGAGAGTTTTAGAAAGGGATATTTTGTCTATCTTGAGAATGTATGCCCTTCTCTATCCCACAGTTCAAGCAGACGGACAAATATATGCTGAATATGTATGTATCTGCCAAAATCAACAAGTATCTCTCTCAAGCTGTAAACTATAAATTGATTCATTCTGCTCAGTCAATTACAACTAAATGTGAGAACGAACGTAGATAAAGAATGACAGACAATTCTAACTGAAATTTATGTTCGAATTGTGTTATAAATCATAAATTGTACTAGTTATTTGGACTAAATGACAACCTTTAAAGGAGCTACTATACACAGGCATCTCTCCAAGACAACAAGGGCGGTGATCCAGCTACTTAATCTGGTGAAGGCTACATGTGGGTGTCCAAAGACCAGTGTTAATACTGCAAGGCTATAAAATGGCAAACTTGTTTTTATAAACATCAGGGAGAAAAAAATGCACATGAAGTTGAGAGCAATGTGTGAACATATGTCAGAGATGGCCAAACCTGAAATTTTTTTTTTAAATGTTCATTATTTGCATTAGTACGTTTGAAAAGAGAAACTAAATTATTTTATTACATTACCAAATATATAAAAACTACAGTAAGCTAAGAGTAAATAATTACTAAATATAACAATAGATATTAAGTTGGCATCGTACAATGTTAAATATAGATTCTATCTTAGGGTTATTAACAATATGAACTATCAAAACAGCTGTAAATGTGTACCTGACGCATGTGTTATTGCAAGTAAAGACATCAATGAAGGGCACTGGCCACCCCACATAATAGTTGCTTCGGCTTTGTACATAATGATTTATTACAGGTTGCCGTCATGAGACCTACCTTTACCTATTAACAGTACTAAAATAATAGTCGGAATGAAGTTAGGTGTTAACAATACTAAATATAATAGTCGAAATGAAGTTAGCTGTTGACAATAAAAAAGTTCTTTTGTAAATATCCTGTCTTCCGTTTTCATTGCTTACCGCAAGAACTCTTGAACGATTCGTCATAAAAGTGTGCATGCGTTCTTGCATTGTCACTAACTTTGGTATTTTATAACTCATACTTGTTCACACAATGTCAATGATGTTTTCCTAAACTTTCAACTTCTGGTTGATATATGTCAACGAGATAGTTATTAAATCCCTTAACTCTAGTGTGTTGTCGGACCCGAAAGGGGAGCAAAGATTAGCAATACTGTTTACCTTCCAAGCATGTCGTAAAAGGCGAATAAGGAGGTTATGGGATGAATTTGGCTGTCCCATACAATATAGGGTGAGTGATCCAAAGCCATGCTGAAGTCGTTTGTGTCAGGCCGAAATGCGCAGAATCGCAACAATGCTGTAAACAATGACACAGCGCATTCCGTTCTCCGGACAACGTCCTGATAATCTCCAGGAATTTGAGAACGAACGCATAACAAGAAGAAGAAGAAGAAGAAACCCCTTAAGATAAAAGTTAGTGCAGTTGTATAAAATATTGTAATTGGTCATATAGGCCAGACGGGTATCCGAATTTATCATTTCCTGAGTTTTAAACGTGAGAATCAAATACACTTTAATTCCGTACACCTGGCAAATATTTAAAACATTTAATATTTTAATGAAAATTTATCAGACCTTCAATAACATACCTTTTTCCCCGTTTTCTATTTTGTATGAGACATACATAGTCCGCATATTTGATCCAACATTTCTTATGCATATTTGAGAGGGAGTCTACGTTACTCTCTTGACATCTCATAGAATATACCGCGTGATCTGACAGGGAACAAAGATTTGAACAGTTACATGGGTGAGGGTTATCCATTTAATATTTGTGTTATCATTAAAATTGGAGTTAAGCTTCGGCAATCAACCATTCTTCTAATGGAAAGTTAACCTTTTAACATTATACGTTGTACAGATATGATCGGTCTGTTTTACTGGGTAGAATTGAGTGGGAAGGTTGCTTGAAAACGAAATGGAGTATGGTCAGTTTTTGTTCATTGTTCGGTGTGTTTCTGAGGCTAGTTGGATGTGGCTGATGTGGATTTAAATGGAAATGCTGATCATTCAAGCAACATTTAAGAATTTCGTGTACATGAGTTAGCCCAGGACACATCACACCTAATCACATTGATTGCATTTTAGTCTCAGAATTAAAAAAAATAATTAAAAAACACTATAAGCGCTTAAAACTGATGTGTCGTGCCAATATCACAAATAAAATGGCGAAATAATTGTCTCAGGATTCCATTCTCTGGACTACAATCTGCTAACAATCTAGTAGTCCTGCTACAAGAGTGATCCAGCAGGAGTTTGAGAATGCACTCTGAAGAAGAAGAAGTCTATAAAAGACACGGAAAAAACATTACATATACGAAAACAAGACTAGGAGCTGACTGCAACAGTGATCATATACTACTGGTAGGGACATTTTGTTTAAGATTAAAGAAAATCAAGAGATCACCAAGAATTGATAAATTATATTTAAAACTGCTGAAATCAAATGCTGACAATTAATAAAAATGCAACATTACGGTACAGAATAGATACTGCAGAAATTCAGAGTGTTAAGAAAAATATGGCATGTTAAAACATTCGATAAACCAAACATCTATAGAGGTAATACCAGAAGTAAAACTTACATGAAAATAACATTTGATGGCAGATGTTATATTAAAATTGATGAACACCAAAAGAAATTAAACAGAAGGTGAGGAATAACAGAAAATATATAAGGTTGGTTGGTTGCTGATCCAGCGGTCCATGGGCTCATGCCCTTTGAACTAATGCCATTATATGGCATTATATTGCTGGGAAGTCTGTGAAGTTTCGGCCCACACCGTGACAGAGCCAGAGAATAACTATCACACCTCCAGGAAGGTAGGTTTCAACCTATGCACTGCTCCTAGCGACTTTAGCCAAGATAGGGTTCACTGTGTTCATTCCCCGCCACCAATTGACTACTGGTTATGCCGAACTTCTCTATTGCTCCAGGCATGCAACCACATGTTCAAGTCAAAAGGATTGTCACGTCCTGAGTCACTGTGCCTCTATGATGGGTATAAGCCATAGGAAAAAAACAGTGCCGTCAGTTACCTCCTCCCCATTTCTGCACAGTACATCTCTGGCTCCCTCCCAACCACAGAGGGTGCATACATATATATTCACATAAACATGAAACACATTTCAACAACAAAATAAACGCACAATTGTATAGATGATGTGCCATGACGCTTCTATAAGAAGATAACCTCAATATAACGGCATGTCATCCACTAAGATTTTCTGTTGCATGGGTGGTATGTCTAGTGGGCCATTGGTGAGACCCACAGACGCAACCACATGCGTAAAATATATAAGGAGATAAGAGAGAAATCCAAAGTAGCAATAGCCAGCTGACTGAATAAGACAAATATGACACCGAAATTGAATCAGGTTAGAAACAAGACACATCATTACTACATAAGAAATTGATGAGATAACAAGGAAACTAACATTGTTACAGGATGTCTAAAAGCTATGGCAGGTCAATTATTAATGGCGACGGTTAAAATAATACCAGAGATGGTCGAAATATATCAAATAACTTTATGATGGCAATAGACCGGAGATAAACATGCATAGTAACGTTGAGAGACGATCACTACTCAAAGTAGAGGTAAGAGATTCCAAAAGGCACATGGTGTATGGCAAATAACCCAGGTACTGATAATATCATAGAGGAATTAGAGGCTTTAGGAGACTTTGGAGTAGAAATAATCACAACATTTTTAATGATGTATATAACAATAGGTAAATGCCATTTGAATTAATGAGATCCATATGTTTAGTCTTACCAAAGAAACTAAAGGTCACCGAATATGAAGCATACCCTACACTCACCATTACGAGCCACATAACAACAACTCTTCAAAGAATCCTTATGAAGAGAGTGAGAAACAAAATAAATACAGAGCAATAAGGTGTCGCTCACAAAACAATAATAGTAATAATACATGCCTCTCATCTGTTATAAAATAGTATATTTATACATATTTTTCTCCATCATTACTACATTAATATGCATTGTTAGCCATTGTAGTAACTGATCACACTTCCCCAACCACTATACTACAGACCGACATGTGTTTCATACGATTGGAAACACACATCACTAGACAGAAGACGTTGTGCACGCATATATATATATATATATATATATATTCATGTGTATTACTTATGAACAAACATTCGACAGTCATAAGTCATTACAAGAATACATTCTTTTCACTACAAGAATAAAGATTGAATACATTATTCATTCATTATGACGAATATTCTTATCAATTATTTGTAATTACACATTTACAAACAACATATTTGCTAAAAAAGTCAAGCTTTCCTCAATCATTCAAGATATAAATATTCAACAAGACAATCACCAGGCGAGAACTGTGCCCAAAATAAGAAGAAAAACTTCAAGGTAAATATGTCTTCTTCATCTGATTCGATATAAAACTCTTAATGGTTAGCGAAATGTAGACCATACAAATAAATCTGTTGTGTCGTTGCTTAGAGATTGGCTGCGATACATCCCACTTTCGGATTCATATTCAGCATCCGTCTTCAACTTGATTGTTGCTTCACAGATCTATAGCATGGACCAACCAGATTATTCCTCAAATCTCCTAGGTCGTCTCGTTTTCTTATTGCATCGCGGTCACAGTGATGTTATTCTTTGTTGTCATGACCACATCTATATATATATATATATATATATATATAACGATATTCTTTCACCGCCGAACACGGTGCATATGACATAAACCAGAGCGCTCCAGTTAGAATAATTTCATGCTGTTGTGTGTAATTCGTGCATGTTGTTGAGACCCATAGTTATATCCTCTTTGATGGCTTTTATGTGAAGAGTCTCTCTTAGTCTTAATTTTTCTCCCATTTATTACCAATTTTAATGTCTGTAGTTGCAGTCAGTTTGTATTCATTCTAAGTACATTTTGTTATAAGTTCATCGTTTCCTTCTTATTGTTGCAGTAACAAATTGCTATTGTCTTCTCTTACTTGTATATTTGACTTCCCAACCAATCCTTAGACAGTCTTCTAACACATTTATTTTCAAAATAGTTCAATTTCCTCTCCAGCGACTGTGTAATTTTCCAACTTTCGCAACCATATTTCATATATGGTTTCACTGATAACACATTTGATTTTCTTCTTCTTCAGCGTTCATTCTAAAAATTCTACTACATCTACCTTGTAGCAGGACCATGAGCATACTAGATTTCCAGCAGGATGTATTCCAGAAGATTGAAATGCATTGTGGCGCTGTTTTTGCACCAATGGCCCGATACATCCGTCATCGGCGGAACATTGGAATTGAACAATCGTGGTTTGGTATGTTTACTTATCGTGTTTTTATTTCCATATGTTTGTTAGTTGGTGTAGACAATATATCAATATCTTTGACATCAACAAAAATTCTCACCAAGTAGACTAATATTGATTGAGTCATTGAAACCCTGCTTCACAAAGCATATGATGTTGATGATATTGCTTATAACTCCAAAAAGGTTCATTGTTTGACATATTCCTGTATGGACAATAAAAACGAAAATTCTGGTAGTTTCATGGCTAATGTCGTAAGTGGAAATGTTAGGGACGTTCATGGAAACATTTCTAGTTTGCAACATTTTCAAAAGATTTAGTAGTCTGAACTATGATCAAATACTGGCAACTTAAATTTCAATTTCTAATTGCAGTATGATATTATTACAAGACCGTCCAGCTATGTGCCGAAGAGATGCATAAATCGTTAATGAATGCAAAAGATAAAAGTTCAAATCTCGCTGCAGAAAATACTGCATTCCTGCTGTTCTGACAGCAATATCACAATGCTGAACGAATTTACATTTTCTAGGAAATCTCTACAGCATAAAAATGCTCGATTTATGTCTAAATCCTGAATATGATATGCTAATTTCAAGGAAAGTATTTCTTTGTAAATGTTCTGTTTGTGACATTATCTAATATGACTTCATCAATTTACAATAAATATTAAATTGGATTAAAATAAAATCGTCAGTATTTTGTTATTAGAAATAATATCTGTATAAGATTACAATTATGTTTGAATAATCAGCTGATTGGCTGAATCTTCACCACGACTTAGAAAGTAACATTTAAACTATTTGGGTCATTATCTAATTACACCTGTTCTCACACTAATCATCACAGTTATATCAAATGACACCAGACTTAATTGACGTACAATTAAAACAAGTAAAGCTTCGAAACATTATCTTAACTTTGGAAGTTCAACCTTATTTCAAACAATCATATTGATTATAAGAATTAACATCATATTTTTTACCACATTTCTCTGGATGAGTCATCTTCGTGAATGATGTATAATTAATACGTTTATGCGGAGAAACGTTGTTAAATTATTATATTCTATATTTAGAAAGTGATTGCCTGTTTTATTCCACGCACATATTGTAGAAGACCTATTAATGCTCAAATTGGTATGTGAGTAATATTTATTATTGACATAGGTCATAGGTTATATTTCGTATAACATCCCAATAATAGTATCATCTGTAAAGACATAATGGTTATTGATTCTTGACTATAAACTAACATCATAACACACGGGCATCCTCATATAGGCTTCGATCTTCGTTATAGCAGCCATTCACGAGTATGTAGACTCAGACCCAGTCAGTTGTTGATCACTCTCATGTTTGTAACACTTTGTATGAGTAATTTTTTAGTTTCTTTGTAAATATTTTGCGCAATTAATGTATGTCTGCTTTAGTTAAGTCAACGTTATCTCTGTTCAGTACTGTATCGTTAATCCAAAACAGTATATGCTACTGAGCAAGATCGTTTGTTTCCTCTGACTACATCGTGACCTACGCAGTATATCCATGTAATGCTTTGTACAATTAAGTTGTTAACTACGCAGCCGATGTCTTTATCAAAATTTTATTTTAATTCTTGCGCAGCATGCTGTGAGAGTCTGTGAGTATACTCGAGTGGGTTGATATATCAGGAAAAGGAGATTCTTGTGGCAGGCCAGGTGCTTTTTTTCTGATCCCAGATGTCCATGATCCGTACCTTAGGACGGCTTTTCTACAGATGTTTGATTCGCTATCCAGCAAAGTTAATCTTTGCAGGGCAGTCGAATCGCAAGATCTCCCAATACTGTCTTGTCTCTTCTTACCTATTTTGTTTTCAATGAGATGAGGTAAATATTTCTTTCGGATGTACAATCAAAATCCTTCCTGTACATGTTGAAGAGTCTACTATTGCACAACGGTCTCTATTTTCACAGACCAAAGAAAGCCTCCACGCACTCATTTATAGGACAACATGCAGTAATAAACAATGAAATTAAAATGTCTTCTGATGTATCCTTTCATTTTTAAGTATTTGTAATCGCCCGCAGATACGCACTCTAACTATTACAATCTGGATGCCCAAGAACTCTGGTTTCCAAGGACGTTGAGACAACCCAACAGTGCTACAGAAATGTCATCAGTAGTCATTGAAATATTTTTTTTTAATTTATGGACTACCCTTGAGTGATTACCTAAATAAAGTTAACTATAGCACACTTCCGCCAAAATGGCCAACGAATGAATGTATTCTCTTTACGGTGTTCTTTTTAACGGTTTTTCCTTCCCGAAAGTAATGACAATACGGGAATATTTCTTCTAGAAATTTCTAAAGGAGTAATCTTAACTTTTTTCTCTAGGATTGTGGTCTTGTGGTGTAGAATTAGTATAATATTCTTAGAAAAGTGGCGGTGAGCAGTAGTAAGTCATTCATTCAACATCACGGATATCAACGTAAACAGAAAGTCAAATACATTAAATTGGGAAAATGGAACGTTTAAACCATGGGAAGGAACACGAAGTAATAGAAGAGGTGAATAGAAGTATTATCAGTAGACATACTGGGCAGCGTAACATAGATGGGCAAATAAAGAACATCTCACATTAAAAAATGGAGAATTGTGTATCTTCTACGGATCAGAAAATAATGGAATTAGTGATGTCGGATTTTATTTATCAAAAAATATCACATCTTCTTTATTGGGATACTACCTCATACACGAGCGTATATTTTCTGCAAATGAAAAAGAAATTGACGATTTTTATGATCACCTTCAATTCGCGCTGGATAAAATACACAGACATACTATAAATAATTATAGGCTAATTTGAGAAGCGCGGTAGCCTAGTAGATAGTGAGCTTGCTTGCTATCATCTGGTTACAAAGTGCCAGATTCGAAACAACGTCCGGACATTAAAAAAATATAATCCGGGTTGCGATTTCTCACATGACACGACCACCTCTAGTCGACTCAGCTGTAAATGAGTACCTGACTAATGAGTTAGGGAAGGTGAAAAACAGGAAGGAAGGGAACTGGCCACCCCACCTAATAGTTGCTGCGACTTAGTACATGAAGAGTTATCTTCATCCCCGACGGCAGATTTCATGGGACATACCTAGGCTACTTCAATGCAACCTTGGTCAGGTCAGAGATGAATTTGACTTGAGCCATGGTACATACTACATTGGCAGTATGAACAATAGGGGCAACCGTTTGCTAAACATATGTGCAGAAAACAACATGGCAGTATTGAATACATTATTCAAACATCACCTGATAAGACTATACACCTGGACGTTACCGGACGAATAGAGAAGAAACCAAAATGATTATATATTAATAGACCAAAGATGGAAAACAAACATACTTCAATGCAAGACACTATCAAGCGCAGACTACAACACTGATCATGATGTATTCAACGCAAAGTTCAGGTCATCGATAAGAAGAAACTAACAATTCGATAATTACCAGATACTCAATGACGTATACCGGAAGAATACAACATCGAAATATTCAAAATAAATTTTAAAAACTACGTGAAAAACAAGAAGAAAACACTCCAAAAAAAACTGGACATAAGTGGAATTTTCAAAAACACTGCAAAAGACATGCTACAAAAAAAAGAGTACTAAGAGGATCGAGTATATAAATCAGAAGAAAATATGAATATTATCCAAGAAAGAAGAAATATCAAAAACAATAGTACAAATATAACAAATTACCGAAGTCCTAATCAAATACAAATTAGACAAGGCAAGAAATACTGCATAAACAAAATATGCCTCGAAATAGAAGAGCAGAAATACAAAGATAACAGTAACATGAATCTCTAAAATTTACGACATCGAAGAGACAACAAACATCAACCATATAGATACACCGCTGACAGATACTCGGGGGGGGGGGGGTGGCAGATACACCGGGAAATTAAAAAAAAAATTTAATCGACGATATGGATATCACATTAAAGAGTATTCATTTATACACATGTTTCTTAAAGACATTTAGTTGTAGCATTTATAATTTTTTGACATATAAACTTTTGAAATATGTGTGGGTGGGTCTGACATTTTTTAGAAATATTTCAAAAACGTTCAGTATTTTTTTAGAAAAAGAGAAAAATTCGTAATAGTGAAAATAATGAATACCTCCTTATGTAACTGTGGCAAATAGCCTCGTTTTGAATATACAAATTGCTATTTGCACACAGGTCAAGTTTAGGTATCAATTTGTAATCAATTTATTCATCAAATTGATCACATTTGTTTTTGATCAAATAAACATATCAAATAACATCTCAACAAAAAAGCAGTTACTGAAAAAAAAGTATCCACCATTACTTACTTTGGTAGCAGAATGTATGTAGACTGTGACTCAATGAAAGAAATACATACAAGTATACCAGTCGCAGCACAGGCATTCACTAAATTAGCGAGCGTCTGGATATAAAAGGACGTAGGAAGAAACACCATGTTCAAATTATTCAACTCATGTGTTGTTCCATCATTGAGTTATAGTAGGGATAGCTGGAAATCAACAGAAGCAAAGGAACAACATGTAAAAAGTTTTGAAAATAAATGTCTCAGAAAAAATGTAGAACTTACAATGGAGCGATTTCTACACAAATAAGAACATAGAAAGAAAATATTTGAAATAAGAAAAAGCAGATGGAACTACCTGGTACGCGTTCTTAGAATATATGAAAACACTGAACCAGCAAGCCCTAATGTGGACACCTTAGGGAAAATGAAAAAGAGGAATACCCAAAAACTCCCTAAAAAGCGCAATAATTAAAGGAGGAAAATAATATGTTACATGTTCATACATGAAGTAAACATATAGGCAGAAGCGGACCGCAATACATAGGGAATCAGAACCTCTGCCCTATGTTCCGTCTGTGGCACGGAATGAGCAAACTATAAACATAATAGCATACATTTAAGAAGTGTAGAGTAAATATTGTTCATTATTATTGTTCAACATTAAATAAAATATTTTCGAATTATCTGGACAACCACATTGATACTACAATTATTTCTAGAAAACCCTATTCATACTACAATAATTTCTAGAAAACATAATTGCTACTGCGATGATTTCTACAAAACCCCACTGCTATTACAATAATTTTTGCAAAACCCCATTTCTACTACAATGATTTCTAGAAAACATCATTGTTCTTACAGTAGTTTCTAGAAAGCCTCATTCATATTACAATTATTACATTGAATACATGGTAACTGTGACACAGTTGTTAAACGAAAAATTAGAGGAATTGGTCAAAAACCGGAGACATCCTTCAATATATTCAGGTGTCTCGAACTTCTGGGATATAGGAAACAATGTCTCTGCTAAAACAAAATATGCGACTTAGGTAGAGAGCAATAAACGAAAACTAGATCCCCAAGAAAGACTACATTGAATAGAATAAACGGAAACTATACCCCCGAGAAAGACTACATTGCATAGAATAAACGGAAACTATACCCCCGAGAAAGACTACATTGAACATGATGTTCGTCCGTCGTGATCGACGATGACCAAAAACTCAACCATAATAATAATAACAATAAATAATAACATAAAAAAGTTAATAGTGCGTTTTTAAATGACTAGCAAGTCCAATGCGCGCACAAAATGTTCTTTTACAGAATTGACAACAATAGAAGGTATCTGTGTGAGGGTGATATGTTTTTTTTCTGTTCTACGTGTCCGCTTCTGTCTTGCAGTTTCTTGTCTGAATTGTTCCGCCGCTAGTGCTCCCGTTCTAGTGATGTAACGCCATGCTGTTCTATCCTGAGCGAGGCTCTCCCAAGCGCCTACGTCAATGTTAAGATGTTTCAAGGATGACTTGAGCGTGCATTTGAAACGCTTTTTCTGTCCACCAGCTTTTCGAAATCCTGACTAGAGTTGTCCATACTATATTTGGCCAACGCGAGTTCTCCATACGCATAGGATGGCCTGCCCAGCGTGCCTGCGCCTCCATAAGTATTGTGTAGATGCTTATTGAGGTAGATTTTTCCAAGACCTCGTAGTCTGGTACTTTGTCCCACCAATGGATGTTGAGTAATTTACGTAGGCAGGTAAGATGGAAATGATTTAATTTTCTTGCATGTCTAGCATACACTGTCCACGTTTCGCAGGCGTATATATATAGTAAGGTTGGTATAACAGCAGCATGATATACTTGTAGTTTGGTGGTTGTTCTTATACCTCTTCTGTCCCATACATGGTTGCGTAATCTGCCAAATCCACCGAAAATAAGGTGCAGTGGATGGCCAGAGCGTACTATGTGTCTAACTGTGCCCTATGCTGTCCACACAGCTCTGCTGTTAGCACCTATGTACCCGATGAGTTACCTGCCAACTTCTTCCGAGTATTTCGCCGCAAACAGACTTTTTAAGCCAACATTGAACATACATAAATGGAAACTATACCCCGAGAAAGTCTATATTGACTAGAAATAAGCGGAAACTATATTCCCAAGAAAGACTATATTGAACATACATAAACGCGAACTATACCCCCGAGAAAGACTACATTGAACATCCATAAACGGAAACTAGACCACCGAGAAATACTATATTGAACATAAATAAACGGAAACTATACCCCGAGAAAGACTACATTGAACAGAAATGAGACTGAGAACAAAGTATTAAAGTCTAAGATCACACGCTGAATTGTTATTAGCTACTCTGATGCCTACATCGGCAGAGCAGCAACACACACACAAGAACACATACTACAGGATTGCACAAGTGTAAATATTAACATACTAGAAAATACACCATAACATTGGTCAATATTCAAATCATTACTGACTTAAAACGCACGTTTACATGTTGTATTTTGGTGTGCGACAAATGAATATCATCATCATCAAGTGCCGTCTCCGCAACGAAGTTTGGCTGCAATGTATCTCCAACATCTCCTGTCTCTTGTCTTGGTGGTGCACTCTGCTAGACTGTAACCTGTCCATCGTGTAATGTTACTCTCCCACTTGTATCTCTGCCTACCTCTTGCTCGCTTCCCTTTGACTTTACCCTCAAGTAAGGTCTTCAATAGGGTGTCATGTCTTTTAATGTGTCCAAAGTATTTTATTTGCCTGATCTTTATTTCTCTTAGTAGTTCTTTCTTCATATTAAGTGTCTTTAGCACCTCTTTATTTGTTTTCTTATCTTTCCATGATGTTCTCCCTATTCTTCTATATACCCACATCTCAAAGGCATCAATTTTGTCTTCTAATTGTTTATTTAGTGTCCATGTTTCTGAGCCATACATTAATATGGAATAGATGTAGCATTTTATAATTCTCATTTTTAACTTGTTTGTAATTTGTTTAGATGTTAATAATTTCCTCATGTCATTGAAGGTACTTTTAGCCATTCCTATTCTCCTTTTAACTTCTGTTTCACATCTGCCATCATTTGTGACTATGTGTCCAAGATATTGATACTGTTTTACTTGTTGTAGTTTCTCTCCCTGTATGTTTATGTTTACCTCCTGTTCTTCTGTGTCTTTGCTGATTATCATGGTTTTTGTTTTTTTGAATGTTTATATCCAGTCCATATTCATTAATTGATTTATTGACTTGATCTATTAGTCTTTGTAGTTCATGTTCACTTTCTGCTAAAAGAACAGTGTCATCTGCATATCTAATGTTGTTTATTATTTTCCCATTGGTCTTGAGTTCTGGTATTTCTTCTATATTTTTAAAGATATTCTCTGTTTAGATATTAAATAGGCTTGGTGATACAATGCATCCTTGTCTTACCCCTCTTCTTATTTCTATGTATGGAGAGTAGCCGTTTTCACACCTTATTGATGCAGTTTGTTCCCAATATATATTTCTAATCAGCCTGATGTCTTTTCCATCTATGACTATTTCTTGAAGACATTTGATTAATTTTTCATGTTGGACTCTGTCAAAGGCCTTGCTGTAGTCTATGAAGCAAATATAGATACTTTTTTGGACTTCTATATATTTATCTATCACTAGCCGGATACTCAGCATATCTTCTCTGGTTCCTTTGTTTTTCCTAAAACCGAATTGTTCTTCACCGACCTCCATGTCTATCTTGTTCTTAATTCTTTCATGTATTATCTTGAGAAGTATTTTAGTTATATGGCTCATTATTGTTTGTTTGTTTTTCGTTCGCTCCATTGTAACCATCACGGATATCCGTGCGATTTCCGCCGGGAGCGTGATTACGTTGTGCCACCGTTATGCGCCTTGTAGGCCTAGCACATCCGATTTCGGCATGCCTTGACAATTCGGGTGGGCTACCCTTAGCCTGTGACAGCCTCTATATCTGTCACCAGGCACGCGTAGTGAAGACTCTTCGCCCAGACGATTTTCTTGCTCTCGTCTCACTCGAACAAGGTGTTCCACTGTCTATGAACTTGCCTCGTGTAATTGGACGTGTTGTGCCTGTGCCCATTAGGTACTGAACCGTTTCTCATCCATGAGCCTGGTTCCTTAAGGGGAAGAACTCAACAGAGGAGTTGGACCTTGGCTCTTTCGCCCTCTTAGCCGAGGTGTCATTCACCGACATCGTGTACCCCTTGTCCAAGTTCGAGTCTCACACCACGCGTTTGAGAGCAAGGCGTTCTCGAGCTGAGCGTCCTTGTCCCAATAGCGCCTGAGCCCATCAGGTACTGAACCCTTTCTCTCTTCAGGTGTATTTCCGGTGAAGGAAAACCTGACAGTAGAGTTGGGCCAGGGCTAAATCGTTGTCCCTTTTGTGCCTGAGCGAATCGAGTACGGAACCCTTTCTCTCTGCAAGTTACTTCCGGTATAGGAAACCTTGACAGTAGAGTTGGGCCAGGACTGCCATCGTTGTCCCTTTCTTGCCTACACCCATTGGGTACAGAACCCTTTCTCTTTGCAAGCATATTTCCGGTTTAGGAAGGCTCGACATTAGAGTTGGGTTAGGTCTTTTGCTTTACCAAACGCCGATGGATGGGTCTCTTCCTGTTAGGAACTCTGGTAACTAGAAGCCCGTCTCGAGCTGACGGAGCTTGTAGTTCCCTTTCCTAGGGACTTTTCACTTTCTATTTGCAGTTCGCGCTGCCCTCTAGCGCTGTTCTGCCCTTTCATTGTTTCATTGTACTCTGTATGAAAGATATTTGTCTCTCGCTATGCATATACCTTTACGTGCATTTTACATTGGCCGCCCCTCCAATGTTCGGACTGGACTGACTAGCTTCACTGTATGCCGACAGTGTCGCTATATGTGGTGATGCTGGTGGTGTCGGAGATATTGTCTGTCTCTTGTGCAGTCAAATCTCTTTCCATCTGCTACCTCCACATTCTCGGACACGATCCCCAAAAGATTTGGCCAGAATCAGCACGAGCTGCTGTATTTCTGTTTCCAGGGTGCACCGCGTGGAGGTACATTTGGGATCTTGGTTATCTGCTAACCCTGGGTCCGCCTAGAGCAATGCGTTCCCTTTGCACCCCATATGGCTCATTAGACTTATTGTTCTATATTCTGTACAGTCCACAGCCCTGGGCTTCTTAGGTAGTGGTATGAATATTGATGAAGTTAGGTCTTTAGGTATATGGCCTGTTTCGTATATGTCATTGCAAATTTCTGTGATAGTATCTACACCAAATTCATTTAGAGTTTTTATTATGTTTGCTGTTATGTTGTCAGAGCCTGCAGCTTTTCCACATTTTATTGAATTTATTGCATGTTCTACTTCTAATTTCAGTATTGCTGGTCCATCATTGTTGTGTATTGTTGGTTTACAAATGAATATAACGGTTACATATTTTTATTTGATCTTTTTTTTGTACATATTTCATGTATTTGTAATCTATTTAAACTACATTATTTAATGTGCAATATCACGTTTGTATTGTGTATGTGCCAAAATAAACATAATTGTGGATTTTCGATTGAATCAAAATGGTCAAGTGCTAAAATTGGTACTTTTGGATAAGTGTACATGGGATAATCGGAATATAGTGGAGTCAAACCTATAATTAATTTTTAGCAACAACTGATTTTTCGATACCTTGTAAAAACTATAAAAAAGAAAAAAAGAAGAAATGTAACAAAATAATTTGAAATCAAGCGTCTCAAACCAATAATTCATTACATCATATATATATATATATATATAATTTTAAAAACGCCTATTACACAAGACAGTTGCAACGTTTCAATCTTAAAGAAAAAACATATTCTGCCATAATGTTTGTCAGAAGTGCACACATTTCCACACACCATCAATAACAATTGACCTTGTGAAGACGATCCGACTGACACACACTACGACATAGTTATGGTGATGCTACGGTCTTGATATGGTAATGTCACAACTTTGTTATGTGGATGTGATGCAATGGCCTAGTGTAGTTATGTTACGGCCTAGTTATGGTGATTCTACGGTCTGGATATGGTAATGCTACAACTTAGTTATGGTGACACTACGGCCTATTATGCACTACAGTTTGTAATGGTTCCCTTTAAATGACATTTTCAAGAATACAATACAGAGTGATCAAACAGTAAAAATAACGGTATTGTCCCAAAAAGGATTGGATTACAGGCATTTAACAGCAGAGACATCCAAGGTAACAATAACATACTTATACACACGCAATGTCATAGAAAAGTGCATTACAGATTTTGAAATGAGAAAGAAATTTATTTAAAAAAAATATGCAATAAATCAATATGAACAATACAACAAAGCCCCACCCTCCTGTTCACACCCTCATTAAAATAAATAAATGAGTGTTAATATGATGTAAATGGCGTATGAGTATCAAACTGCATGAGGAATCAATTGTTGAAGGGTGTAGCTAGCTGTATTGCTTGTGGAGCACAATCGTAATGCAATGTCGAAAATATCACGGGCATTACCTGATTTTGAAGGGGGTACCTAGCTGAATAGTGTTTGGTGCATGATAATATTGCAATGCCGTGAATATCACGGGCACTACAATGACCAGCGACAGTTACAATGTATAATAACAAGCGTAGTTGTTATATTGTTAATATGTTATTACTTCGCAGATACAACATTTAGTTTGTGACTTTCAATTTTGTACTCCATCTTTTATATCATATTTTTATATACGAACCATGTTGCCAGGATTGTGTCATTTCATGGACAAATGAGACAGAATTTGCTAACTGTTATGAGCAATGAAATGTATTTTTTAGCTCAAAACTACTAGAGAGCGATTCAGCAGCATCACGTGTCGTAACAGTAACGAAAATTGCATTCATCGGAATTAAAACATCACCTGTCTCTTGATTTTGTGTTGCACTTTGAAGATCTGTATCCTTGTGATGTTTTCCGTGATGTTCTCCCAATTGGTACCTCTGCCTACCTCTTGCTCCAATCCATTTACTTATACGGCCACGTAAGTTTTTCAAATAGGTGTCATGTTATTCAATGTCCACAATTTTTTAATATATTGTGACAGTATCACACTACTGGTTAAGCGGTGGTGTGTTAGTCCTGACAAGTGGGTTATTTTATGAGCCATAGGGACCAAAGTTGGTTGTTAGTGAGAGAGTAGAGCTCAATAGGTTGATAAAGTTGAGTGAGGAAGAAGGATATGATGTGCATGGACAGGGGTTTTTAAGCTCTATGTCGTAGAAAGGCAATTCGAGATGATTTCCTGGATGTTGTGTCTGTTTGACAAGCACTACGATTTACAATAAATATTGTCAGCGATCTTTTCTTATAACAAATATCTTAGACGATGTGTTTGTGTGACAAATACTATAATTTGAAACTTATTTTGTCAACAGTTGCCTGATGGATCTTAGATGCTGTGTTTATGTGACAAATACTACGATTTCATATTTATTGTCAGCGAGCATATCTGATAACAGAGATCTTAGATTCTGTGCCTGTGTGACAAATATAACGATTTCATATTTATTGTCAGCGAACGTTTCTCATAAAAGAGATATTAGATGCTATGTCTGTGTGACAAAGACTACTATTTCATACTTATGTGTCATCAGTTATCATAGTGATCTTAGATGCTGTGTTTGTGTGACTAATTCCTGAAATATAACATCGAGCGTGTAACACACGCCCTATTGCATCAGTGGGACGAATACCAGAACTTATTTAGAGAGTGAAATTGCTTTATTTAGTTTTAATCTGCTACCCTTCTTAGAGAACTGCTTTCTTCTTAACATATATGTTTTAGATTTTTACTGTTTGTCTCCGTAAGGCTCTCCTACTATTTCACAGCATTATAGTAAATTCATATTAAAATATCGAGTTTAGCAACTTTTTGTCATAGAGAATCTCCAAAATGTAGATTTTAGCAGCTCTGTGGATGAGACGAGTATGAACGCAACCCTCTGGTACCCATACGCATTAGTGGTGCTTCTTTTAACGAGACGATGCGTGTATTTACGTTTAAGACCCACATTATGTACATCATTGAATACTGTAAAATGTATGCATTTTAGCATTTATTGATGTTCAACTATGATTTGCTGTAAACACGGAATATAAATACAATTTGTATAATTGGATTTACTAATATATGTTTATAATTATACTTTAACAGAAAATTACATTTTTATTTTAAAAAGTTTAAGTAAGTGGAATTGTTGATATTGATGAGGGATAAAATCGTTATAATATATTAAAAATAATACGACCCATATCCAGTCAAAGCATAGGGGTATCACAATTTATACATCAGCACAGAAAGATGTCCAAACAAATTTATCCTTATCCATTTGTATCAGTGTAAATACCTCGTGCAAATACAGTCCCTTGATCAATCAAGAATTTTCTTTTCCCTCATTTTCTATGTTCACCCTCGACTGTTCCTTGTAATTATTTGAGACAGCGATTCGTGTTTCGTTGCATGTCCATAACAAACACGTTTACGCCGTTTCGCCACTGTTACAAGTGGTTGTTGATAACCTGCAAATGTGCTCATTTGCTGCCTCAAATATGCATTTGACTTTCATTCTATGTAACTACTTCTTAACAATCATTTGTAGCACATGTTTCCAAAAGACAATCCTTCTTTCTGTATTTGCATTAAGTGTCCAATCTTCACATCCGGATAAAACTATACGAAACAAAATCGATCTGAATAGATTGATCTTAACTATCATACTGATTTCATTTTTCAAATCATATTCAGCCATGCCATGACAAACATCGCCTTTTTGACTCTTAGCTTACATCTCCTTTCTTGAGTAAAAATGAAATAAAGCAATTCCATATATAGAACGTTCTAATGTGGATTATGCTTAGTGAACTTAACAACTTTCTAGCTTATAATGAAATAGAAGTGTTAATTACTAGACTCATCATCCGACTATTGGAGACTTTTGTTTTGCGTTTGAGAAGGAAAAATCCCCAAAAAAATTATTCAGAAGTTGTGGATATCTTTAATTTGGGGCGTATAACAAATACCTCGTTAACATTGAGAATGGGCCTTAAAGTGATGTCTGGTTGAGTTTATTCCATTATAACACGGGGTAGATAGTTGTGATCGGTTTGTAGATCCTTCAGTCTACGTTCTATTTAATATTCCAATGTATCTTATTGTTTCCCTTGGCATATTGTATGCTTTTGCTGTTGGTTAATACAAGGTCATTCTCAGTATGTGACCAAGCCCGTTATAGTTGTTCAGCAACTTGACAACATCTGTTTGTGATCAAATAAACATATCAAATAACATCTCAACAAACAAGCAGTTACTGGAACAAGTATCCACCTTTACTTACTTTGGTAGCAAAATGTATGTAAACTGTGACTAAATGGAACAATAAATACAAGTATACCAGTCGTAGCAATGAGATTCACTTAATTAACGAGCGTCTGGAAATCACAAGATATAAAAAGAAACGCCATGTTCAAACTATTCAACTCATGTGTTGTTCTATCATTGAGTTTTAGTAGGGAAAACTGGAAATCAACAGAGGCAACGGAACAACATGTAAACAGTTTTGAAAATAAATGTCTCCGAAAATTGTACAACATACAATGGAGGATTTCTAAAGAAATAACAACATAAATAAAACGCACAAAGAATATGTTTCAAATGTTAAATATTGTACCAAAAAGCAGATGGAACTACATGGGACACTTTCTTAGACTACATGAAAACTGCCTGAACAAGCAAGGCATTATGTGAACACCCGAGAGATACGAAAAATTGGAAAGTCAAAATTACCCTAAACAGCGCAATTCTTAAGCGAGGCGAAATCATAGGTTGCAACATCATACAAGAAATAAACAGATAGGCAGCGGACCGCAACACATGGGGAATCAAAACCACTGCCCTATATGTCGTCTGTGGCACGGAATGAGCACACTAAAAACATAATAGTATATATGTAGGTTGGTTAGTTGCTGATCCAGAGGTCCATGTGATCATACCCTTTGAACTAATGCCATTAAATTACATTATATTGCTGGGAAGTCTGTGGATTTTCGGCCCACACCGTGACAGAGCCAGATAATAACTATCACACCTCCAGGATGGCAGGTTTCAACCTAAGCACTACTCCTAGCCACTGTAGCCAAGATAGGGTTCACTGTGCTCATTCCCCTCCACCAATTGACTACTGGTTATGCCGAGCTTCTCTATTGCTCTAGGCATGCAACCAAATGTTCAAGTCAAAAGGATTAACACGTCCTGAGTCACTATGCCTCTAAGATGGTCTAAGCCATAGACAAAAACAGTGCCGTCAGTTTCCTCATCCCTAGTGCTGCACAGTACATCTCTGGCTCCCTCCCAACCACAAAGGGTGCATACATATATATTCAGGTAAACATGGGGCACATTTCAACAGCAAAATAAATGCACAATTGTATAGATGACGTGCCATGAAGCTTCTCTAAGAAGATAACCTCAATATAACGGCATGTCATCCACTAAGGTTTTCTATTCCATGGGTGGTTTGTCTAGTGGGCCATTGGTGAGGCAGACAGACGCAACCATACATGTAAGAAATGTAGAGTAAATAGTGTGCAGTGTTCATTTCAACGTAAAATAAAATATATTCACATTATCCAGAAAACGCTATTGGTACTAGAACGATTTCTATCTAACCATATTGGTACTACACTAATTTCTAGAAAACTCCATTGGTACTGCAATGTTTTCTAGAAAAAACCCCATTGTTACCACAATGATTTCTAGAAAAGAAAGATCATTGCTACTACACTAATTTCTATAAAACCTAATTGCTTCTACACTTATTACGGTGAATACCTGGTCACTGAGACAGAGCTTTTAAACGAAAGCAGAGGAATTGGTAAGAACCGGAGACAACCTACCATATACTCTCGTGCCTCAAACTTCTGGGATCTGGGAAGTAAAGTCTCTGCTAAAACAAAATATGCAACTTCTTCTTCTTCTTCTGCGTTCGTTCTCAAACTCCTGTAGATTAGAAGGATGTAGTCCGGAGAACGGAATGCGTTGTGTCATGGTTTACAGCATTGCTGCGATATATGCGCCTTTCGACCTGACACATCCGACATCAAAATTAAAAATATGCGATTTAGGTAGAGATAAATAAACGGAAAATATATCCACAAGAAATGATATATTGAACAGAAATGAACAAGCCACGGTATTTCGACTGAGAACAATGTAATATAGTCTAAAATCAAACGTACACATAATAGTTATCAGTGACTCGTCGGCCTTCATCTTCCAAGCAGCAACACTTACACCAGAGCACATACTACAGGATTGTCACAGTTTAAATTTGCAGAGACTAGAAAATGCACCATACCATTGGTTAACATTTCACCATCTAAATACTTAATGACTTGAAAAAGCGTTAATCTGTTGTATCTTGGCGTTCTACAAACGAATATAATCATAACGCATTTTAGTTGATCTCTTTTCGAAGATTTTTCATGTATTTTGAAGAAATTTAAACTACAATATTTCAAGTTCAATTTCTTGTTGTGTTTGTGTATGTGCCCATTTAAAAAATGCTTGTGGATTGTCGATTGAATCAAAATGGTCAAGTGCAAAAATTGGTGCTCTTGGATAGGTGTACATGGGATAATCCGAGTATAGTGAAGTCAATCATATAATGCCATTTTTAGTAACGAAAATCGATTTTTCGATTCCATATAAAAATACATAAAAAATAATAAAAGTAACACAATAAGTTGATACCAAGCGTCTCAAAACAATAATGCATTGCATCATCGTGCATATATATATATATATATATATATATATATATATATATATATATATATATATATATATATATATATATATATATATATATACGAGGGGGAGTCAGTAAGTAAGTCACAAATTGATGTTGGATGGCAGGAAAATGCAGTAGGTGGTTTCTAAAGCTGTTTATAGTTGATATCATCATATAACTTTATGTTTATGTTCGCTAGATGGCGCTAGCTGTACCTTGCGCATGCGCAGCACAAAAAACAAAATGGCTACTGTACTTACAGAGTGTACAATCAATGAACAACGTGCTGTTGTGCGTTTTTTATGGGCAAAAGGACTGCCTGCAAAAGACATTCATAAAGAAATGCTTCCTGTTTATGCTGACAATTGTTTGTCCCGTAAAGCGGTGCACAGCTGGGTAAAAAAATTTTCTCAAGGACGCTCTAAAATTGTTGACGAAATCCGATCTGGTCGTGCTGTTGAAATTGCAACAGACGCATCTGTGCAGCGGGTTGAGGAGATGATTCGAGGTGACAGACGAGTAACGATAGACGCTGTAGCAGCTGCAATAGGGTGCTCACATGGTTCAGCATACAGCATCATGCATGACCGATTGAAATTTAAGAAAGTGTGTTCAAGGTGGGTGCCCAGACAATTGACGGACGAACACAAAATGAACCGATTAGGCTTGTCATTGGAGCATCTCTGTCAATACGCAAATGAAGGAGAAGACATGATGAACAGGATTATTACTGGGGACGAATCATGGGTGCATCACTACCAGCCTGAATCAAAGCGTGCTTCAATGCAATGGAAACATCCTTCTTCGCCTTGTGTCCAAAAATTCAAGGTTACACCATCAGCAGGGAAGGTTATGCTGACAGTGTTCTGGGATTGTCAAGGAGTGCTTTTAACCAATTTCAAAAAGAAAGGTGACAATGTGAATTCTGAATCATACTGTGAAGTTCTATCAGTGCTTCGGGATGCAATTCGAAGAAAACGTCCAGGGCTGCTGACTAGAGGAGTGCTACTCCTTCATGACAATGCTAGACCACATACGGCTCGATTAACTCAGGAGAAAATAAAAAATCTTGGTTGGAAAATTCTGGAACATCCTCCTTACAGCCCCGATTTAACCCCTAGTGATTTTCACCTTTTTGGTCCACTAAAAACCCACCTTGGCGGGAAGCATTTCGCGACTGACGCAGAAGTTGAATGTGAAGTGAAAATGTGGCTTAAAAAGCAGAGCACGCAGTTCTACGCAGCAGGTTTGGGAGGACTCATAAAACGATGGGATAAATGCATCAATGTTGGTGGAAATTATGTTGAGAAGTAAAGGGATAATGTATGTGTAAAAATAAACAGTTTTCAGGTTTTTATCGTCTTCAGTATTTTTCTAAAGAGCCATTTGTGACTTACTTATTGACTCCCCCTCGTATATATATATATATATATATATATATATATATATATAAAATGCCTAGTATATAAAACAGTTTCAACCTTTCAATCTACAGGACGTATTTCAAGAAAACATATTCTGACATAGTATTTGTCAGAAGTTATCACTTTCCCACATACCAGTAATACAACTGTAACTATGGGAAGAAGTTCCGATTGATACGTTCCACGTCTTAGTTATGGTGATGCAACGGCCTAGGTATAGTTATGTTACGACCTAGATATGGTGATACTACGGTCTAGATATGGTAATGCTACAATCTAGGTATGTGGATACTACGGCCTAGTTATGGTGATTCTACAGCATAGTTATGGTGATGCTACGGCCTAGTATACACGACAGTTTCAACGTTTCAATTTAAAGTAAATTTTTCTAGAAAACACGAAATCATGAGTGATCAAACAGTACAAATAACGGTACTGTCACAAACAAACATGACATGCATTTAACAACAGACATCTAAGGTAACAATAAAGTACTTATACACACGCAGTGTCATAGAGACGTGCATTACAAATTTAGGAATAAAATACAAATTTTAAAAATATGCAATAAATCAATATGAACAATACAACAAAGCCCCACCCAGCTTTTCACACCCTCATTAAAATAAATAAATGATTGTTAATATGATGTAAATGGCGTATGAGTATCAAACTGCATGATGAATCAATTGTTGAAGGGTGTAGCTAGCTCTATTGTTTGTGGAGCACGGTCTTAAAGCAAGTACGTGAAAAATCACGGGCACTACGTAATTTTGAAGAGTGTACCTAGCTCAATAGTGTTTGGTGCAGGATCTTAAATGCAATGTCGTGAATATCACCGGCACTACGATGACCAGCGACTATTAAATGTATAATAACGCGTATAGTTGTTCTATTATTAATATGCGATTACTTCGCAGACAAAACATTTAGTTTGTGACTTTCTTCTTCTTCGGCGTTCATTCTCAAACTCCTGCTAGATCTCTCTTGTAGCAGGACAATGGTCCTACTATATTTCCAGCAGGATGTAGTCCAGAGAATGGAAATACGTTGTGTCACTGTTTTATTTGCGCAAATGGCCCGACACATCCGTCTTCGGTGGTGTGGCTTTTAATTTTGTATTCATCTTGTATATCATATTTTTCTATACGAACCATGTTGCCAAGATTTTGTCATTTCATGGCCACATGAGACAAATTTTGTTAACTGTTATGAGCAATGAAATTTATGTTTAGCTCAAAACTACTAGGGAGCGATTCAGCAGCATCACGTGTCGTAACAGTAACGAAAATTGCATTCAACGGAATTTAAACATCACCTGTCTCTTGATTTTGTGGTGCACTTTGATGATCTGTATCCTTGTGATGTTTCCTGTGGTTCTCTCAATTTGCATGTCACCCACCTCTTGCTCGAATCCATTGAATTCTACGCCAAGTAAGTTTTTCAAATAGGTGTCATGTTATTCAATGCCAATAATTTGTGATGTATTACCTTAAATGATATTTAGTTTCCTTAATAGTTTTATTTCCTGCAGAGATATAACATAATTTCTTTGGTCGATCTGTTTTCTCTGCGCGGAACGGTAATGTCAATTCTGCTATATATCCAGATCTCAAAGGCATACTTTCTTTGGGGGGGGGGGAAACCCAATGCCTTCAGAATGTCTTTGTTTTTGTTTTGTTATGTTGTTCTAATCGTCCAGAAAATATTGTGAAACGTGTGCATGTAAATGCTGCTCATGTGATAGTAATTACAAATATTAAAGAACGAGTTGATTGATATAAGGATAGGTCCAAAACAAAATGCTAGTATCAAAGTCCAATGTATACTCAGCACGAACGAGGGATACCTCCAGAAAACTCTTCTACCCCCGACGCTGAAAGGCAACACATTTAACGAGTAGATAGATAGATACATATAACGACGACCGATGTTGAGATATGGTATAAACGCTACTCTAAACATAACGATGATAACTGTAGAAAACCATGCTGTAAAAAGTGTTGAAATTATGGTAATCATTTTTGCAATTCTCTGATTGCAATTGAAAATATATTCCGATGTTATGGATGATTTCCTCCACTCCGATGTCTTCGATAAACTAACGAACAGTGTTAAAGTACATATAGTACTATCAATACAAAATGCAAATGGTAAGATAAAGATGTTTACTAGAAAACACATTGTCTTAACTCTTTCTTCATCTGCTGTGGAAACGAGGCCCACAATAATGATGTTTATTTCTGGAATAAATTTCATATCCAATCCGCAAACGACGTAAACCAGAGCTTCAGAAAATTTGAGAATTATATACATGATCACTGCAATAATACAGATTAGTCTTGGTGTGATGATTTCTTTCACCTGTGAATACAAATGTACACATATTGATACATAATTGTGAAGTTTTCAAGGGCATGTTCAGATAATAATAAAGTGAACTAACAGTATTATATAAAAGAAATACATTGATATGCACTTTATATATGTAAGAGTTCGATTGTATTCTGACATTTGTATTAATCAAATAGTTATGTACTTGTCACGTAAGGATATGCCTCCATTATATACCGAGATCACTCTTTCATTGAAATGCTGGCACATTTCTTGTTATATAATATTTTTGTATCCTCTTACTTCAGCTGCTTATATGAGATTTTCTAGGAAACAGATGTGGTGTTGTGTCTACGTGACTATTGTCTAATTCACTAATGTCTAAGTCACTAATGTCTACGTTACTGGAATGCGGATCACGTGACTTGAATTTCGAGTTAAATTGTCATTTATTTGCAAATTAAATTAAGATAATTGTCACACCAGACCCGGGAAATAGGGTACCAGAATTCATGCAACGCAGAGGTCTACAGATCGACCTTAAGGGTCAACCATATGATGCCAATACCTGATGCTCATGGTGGTCAATTAACAAGCAGTCCTATTTGAGCCCCCATCTTGGCCCCCTTACGCCACTGATTTGGTGGAAGTAGTCATGCGATTATAGTGAATTGAGAATAATCACAATCTCTTCAAGACGGATAAGAGTATAGTTAGAAAGACAAGTGAGAATCTTTGACAAGGAAGAAATTCAGAACACTGAAAAACTATGCGTCTAGTATCGGGTGTAAGGGAAGCAGACATCAAATAGAATGAGAAGATAAGTGTGAACATGATGTATACATTATATATATATATATATATATATATATATATATATATATATATATACATATACATTATATCATAATATATCTAACAGACGGACAATTGTCGGCTCCGAGCACCAACCAAAGTAAAAAATCACACACAATCAGGAACCTACTATTTGCTGATGAATGAGAATATATGCCCTAAAGGCAAACTCTGAGGCTGATCTACAAAGTATTATAGACAGATTCTGCAAAGCCTGTACCAACGTTGTACTTACTGTTAACACAGAGACAACAGAAGTTGTGCTACAACCAGCACCTGGCAAGAACTATTTCGAGCCCAGCATATTGGTAAATGACGTAGCACTGAAAGTTGCGAAATATTTACATGCATAGGTAATACATTATTACAAGATGTCAACGTTGATGATGAAGTGTATACAAGGATCGACAAGGCAAGCAGCACTTTCGGCAGATTGTACGAAATGTGTGGCGTAGAAATGGCATTAATCTACAATCTTAGCTGAAAGTGTACAGAGCAGTAGTACTTCAGTGCTGTTATAAGATATTGAACAATGAACTGTGAATAAACGGCATGTGATGAAACTCAATCACTTTCACACAACGTGTCTCAGGAAAGTTAGGGACATCAGATGACAACACAATATTGCATATACTACTATTCTTGACAGATCTGATTTCCCCAGCATTGACACTATCATGATGCAAACACAGATAAGTTGGGCAGGTCATTTGGTACGTATGCCAGACCATCGTCTGCCAAAGATACTTCTCTATAGTGAAGGATAAGGGTAAACGATATCAAGGTGGTCAAAAAAAAATCTACAATGACGCGTTAAAGACCTCACTGAAAGCGTTTGAAATAGACCAAGATACATGGGAAGAACTTGCACAAAATAGATATACATGGCGCTCTACAATAAAAAAGAGCGCATCATCTTTTGAAAAGAAGAGAGATGCAGCATAACAACAGCGGAAAGTAGCTAGAATGTCACTGGTAGAGCAAAATATGCCTACAGTGGTTAGTCCCTGTCAGAACAGTCCTAGGAGATTTACAGCTCGAACACGGCTCGTTAGCTATCTATGAACTATAAGGCATCGTCGTAATTCTAATTTAATTTCAAAAAGTGGATGTAAAAATGATCGTCATCACTGGGGATGGACACACACATATAAACATTTGCCACGATTGACTACTTTGGGATCATGGTCCGCCAGCCGGATGGATTATAGTCTGGTGTTCCGTCATTTCTCTGTTTGTCTTGTTTCGCCTATATGATCATGTGTTATGTTTTTTTCTCTATATATGCTGGTTCACCATTGACCTTCTCTTATATAATTAGAGATGTATCTCATCCGGGTTATATATATATTTATTACTTACACGTGAATGTCAATAGTGTCATTCTTACTCGTCGATGTTTGATGTAAATGTATTGATTTTTGGTCGAAACGTAGATTTGAATGTGCAATTATGTGTGTTTCCAATAAATAGAAAAACTACATAACGATGTTCCAAGTTTCAATTGTTCAATTTCGGTTTTAACGCAGTGAGTACATATTATCGATTGTTTTTCATGCAGTTTTAATGGATAAAGCATTTTCGTTTTTTGTACTATCTCTCGTCTCCTCTTGGCTCTGTTATATCATTTCAATGGAAAGACAACGGCAAGTGTAGAAGATACGATAACTTAATGAAGCTTTAAAACTCCGATGCCACCATTAGTGTCTCCACTCACTTTTTATGTATTTACTTATTTGACGAGAATTCCGTGTTAACCCGCTAGACAGTGGGAAATTTCTGTAGGGGTTGACTCCCTAATCCTAAGCCATCCAACCCACAGAGCTAACCAGTAAGACATTGAGAGCGAAGATACATGTAGGGAGTTGAGACAAAACATGCAGTGATGTTTACAGATAATAGATTGTCAGACTGACCCAAACTTTCCATCTCATACATCATATATGGGGTGCAAAGGGAACGCATTGCTCTAGGCGGACCAAGGGTTAGCAGATAACCAAGATCCCAAATGTACATCCACGCGGTGCACCCTGGAAACAGAAATACAGCCGCTCGAGCTGACTCTGGCCAAATCATTTGGGGATCGTGTCCGAGAATGTGGAGGTAGCAGATGGAAAGAGATTTGACTGCACAAGAGACTGACAAAATCTTCGACACCATCAGCATCACCACATATAACGACACTGTCGACATACAGTGAAGCTAGTCAGCTCAGTCCGAACATTGGAGGGGCGGCCAATGTAAAATGCACGTAAAGATAGAGGCATGGCGAGAGACAAATAGATTTCATACAGAGTACAATGACACAATGAAAGGGCAGAACAGCGCTAGAGCGCAGCGCAAACTGCAAATAGAAAGTGAAAAGTCCCTAGGAAAGGGGAACTACAAGCTCCGTCAGCTCGAGACGAGCTTTTAGTTACCTGTGTTCCTTACAGGCAGAGACCAAGACCCATTCATTTGTGTTTTGTAAAGCAAGAAGACCTAACCCAACTCTAATGTCGAGCCTCCTAAATCGGAAATATGCTCGCAAAGAGAAAGGGTTAGGTACCCGATGGGCTTAGGCAAGAAAGGGATAACGATTGTAGTCCTGGCCCAACTCTACTGTCAAGGTTTCCTATACCGGAAGTACACTTGCAGAGAGAAAGGGTTCCGTACCCGATGGGCTCAGGCACAAAAATGACAACGATTTAGCCCTGGCCCAACTCTACTGTTAGGTTTTCCTACACCGGAAATACACTTGAAGAGAGAAAGGGTTCAGTACCTGATGGGATCAGGCGCTATTGGGACAAGGACGCTCAGCTCGAGAACGCCTTGCTCTCAAACGCGTATTGTGAGACTCGAACTTGGACAAGGGGTACACGATGTCGGTGAATAACACCTCGGCTAATAGGGCGAAAGAGCCAGGGTCCAACTCCTCTATTTAGTTCTTTCCCTTAAGGAACCAGGCTCACGGATGAGAAACGGTTCAGTACCCAATGGACACAGGCACAGCACGTCCAATTACACGAGGCAATTTCATAGACAATGGAACACCTCGTGCGAGTCAGACGAGAGCAAAAATCGTCTGGGCGAAGAGTCGCCACTACGCGTGCTTGAAGACAGACATAGATTCTGTCACAGGCTAAGGGTAGCCCACCCGAATTGTCAAGGCATGCCGAAATCGGATGTGCCAGGCCTACAAGGCGCATAACGGTGGCACAACGTAATCACGCTCCCGGCGAAAATCGCACGGATATCCGTGATGGTTACAATGGAGCAAACGCCAAACAAACAAACATACAGCATATATTAAAAGACTGTGACCATAATAAATTTTACCCTGCATTTAAATTTCTGGCCCTTTTATTGTTTTTGAAATATATCCGTGTATATATAAACGCACTTGTAACATGAAAGCATTTTCAACACATAGACAAAAATATTTATCACGTTTAATAAATATGTTACTCTAAATGTCATGAGAATTATTAATCCCAGTTTTCAGTAACGCGTTTATACAGCGGTAGGCTTTTTGTTAGATCAAAACTGTAATGTTAAGAGAGTTGAACATGGTCAATGAGTATTGAGAAATACTGGAAGAGTCATTTCAAGTTAATTTGTAATCTTTCATTGATGAAATTAAGGTTAAGCAACATATTTCCTTGTTCAACATCCTTGTGATTCTTAATTCAGAAAATAAACAAGACCACATTATCCTTAGTTATGCTGAAAAATCTCTAACATCTAAGGTTTTTTTTTTCATCTAGGGGTCATTGAAGGCATACACTTATTTCAATTCTAACCTGGGACCATACAACTAGGAAAGGCAGTGCGCTAACAGATGGTCTATTTGGCTCTGGTTCCTTAAGAATAAATAAATAGATCAGATTCTTCTCCTATATGTTACATGGGCAAGAAAGAGAGCAACATTTTACAACAGTGTAACATGTCATGTCACACTGACATGACATCTCATGTCCTTTTGCGTTACCGCAAAAGGAAACTAGGTAAGGTTTATTTGTTATTGATTTTGGTTGTAGGTCAATTAGGTGGGATTTCTACATATTTTCCAAAAGGCGCAAGTATCTCTTCTATTCTGTAAACTGTTCATTCTAATACAAATAAATTTAAGAGAGGGTGCAGACAAAGAAGAGCGCAGAAAGATTGTTTTGAAATGCATGTTTGTATTTTGTTATATATACACAGTGCTGCAGCTTTATTTGACAACATGAGAACCTTTACAGGAGCTTCTAAACACAAACATTTCTCCAAAGTAATCAAGGCGATGATCCAGCTGCTTAATCTGGTGAAGGTTAAGTGTGGGTGTTCGGAGACTAGAGATATTGCTCCTATAATATCAAAGGGTAAATTTATTGTTGAAAACATCAGCGTGAGAAGAATGAATATGCAGTTGAGACTAATGAGTGAACACATGTCAGATATGGCCAAACCTGAAGTGAAGGAAATATTGTTTTCATTAATTCTTTGCAATCGTATGGTTAAAACGTTAGAACAATTAAGTGTACGGCATTACCGAATGTAACAGATGAAAATACGTTATTAGGCAATAATCCTAAATGTAACAGATGAAAATACGTTATTAGGCAATAATCCTAAATGTAACAGATGAAAATACGTTATTAGGCAATAATCCTAAATGTAACAGATGAAAATACGTTATTAGGCAATAATCCTAAATGTAAAAATCTACACTAAACCAGCTTAGATATAGCTAAATGTACACTATTCGACAATATAATAGTTGATATTAAATTAGCTGTCAGTAATGCAAATTATATCAAAGTCAGCAATAAGTTCGCTATTAGCAATACTAAATGCAGTTTTGATATCAGAATAGCTGTTAACAATATTAAATATTAAGTCATTTGTTACAATACAAAGGAAGTGATTAAGTATGATGACGTTCGATTTTACTGCTTACCATAAGAATTCATGAAGGAATCACAGTGATTGTTTGCAATATGATTTTGTATTTTCCTGAACGCTAGGATGTTATAACTCATACGCGCACACAATGATAACTGTATAAACCGTCAACTTCTGGTTGATCGCTGTCTAGGAAATAATGTGTAAACCTCTAAAGATATCATATTTAGTTATTACATGTGAATGTCAATAGTTACTATAAAGATATAATATTTAGTTATTACACGTGAATGTCAATAGTTACTATAAGGATATAATATAGCGCATTTTTTTGTTTATTTCCTATAGTCTTTCCCAATTGGAATGGTGATTAAAAGGATCCACACATGCTGTTAAGCGAATGGGGGAGAGGGGGGACATGGGTTGTCGATCCACAGCCAGATATGTCGCGTTGTTTGCGTTGAGTTAATGTTTAGTCAAGTCTATCTTGTTATTTGTGACCCTGTTGTCTTGATCTACATTTGAATCAATGGTCGATGCATGATATTGTATGTACTGTTGTCTCATGCACTTAATTTCACATACATTCTTGCTAGTGTCACAATGCAACTTTGCATTTAGTCTTGTATTTTTATATCGTTTACTTTCAATTTTATAAATTCCTAATAGTGAAGACACTGAGCATTTTTCAATCCGTCAAATTTCGTTGATCTGTGTAGTCGAAAATATTTTGGAACACCTAAATCACAATTTACTATAATTGTGTAAGTGTACGACTTAGAGTAACTCGAGGTTGATTACAAGTGTTGATAAGAGCTATTTTCTGTGAGTTTGATATAGCAGAATTCTATGACAGAACTTTTCAATGACATAAATTCAATAGGACACATACACAAACACCTAAAATCGGCAGTATTTATATCACTACCTAAGTATTACAGGACAATCACTTTATGTTATACATGTTCTTTCACGAGGACTTTCAAACTTTCATTATTTAACACATCTGATTCAATAGTTAGTAGAGGAAGGATATCCAATTTGCGGTGTTGCTTAGCTACGTTCGAAGTATCTGTAACTGCCAATTTATAAACAAAATCCAAACATCTGAAAAACGTATTATCATCAATATTAATAATATAGGAAAACACTTGCCTACATTTGGGTGAAAATTAAACTTAATATTCTCTTGTATAATTGTTCAGTCCAACAGAAATGGATCAGATATGAGAATCCTGAAGCGATTCACACAATTTATTGAAGCTATTGGCACTGTAACCTGATATCTGACTGAAGCTATTGGCACTGTAACCTGATGTCTGACTGAAAAACGACGAAGAAGACAACTTTTGAAAACGCTGAATAACTTAACATTTCAGTATATATCGACGTGACGTTGGTGTAAACCATCTTGTCAAGAACATATCTCTGCTATTTTCTGAGTGTATAGACCGTACTTTTTGTTATTGTGTGTATTGTGTTATTGTGAATATTGTATTTATATGTATATGTGTTTCAAATTATTGAGTAAAATATTGTCATTAACAAGTAATATTATCACTAAAATACACTTACATCTGCACCACTACTGAAGCTGAATTAACAAATTTAAATGAAAAATTATCACATCACTGACCCAGAACTATATGCAAAGCTACTGACATGACATGGCAATCTTGTAATACGGATGTTTTGCAAATCTCCCATTAAATGACCGAACATATATCTATAAAACCACAAACACAACCTTGCATTTACTAGCATGAGGAGAACATGTTTTATGTCAGAAAGGGATTGGCTGTCAAGAATTAACTGCTCACAGCTATATGGATAAATTCATCATCATCATCTAGTGTACTGGTGTTCCTTCGTATCAGTTTTATATATCGTTTTCTCTGAGTTTGCTGTAATGCGTCGCTGGATCAAATGAGGATCTGTTTTCGGGCTGTGTCACGTCTGGACGATTGATATGCATTAATATTGTAACGTCTTTGAATGTTTGTAATGTAATCCCTTTAATGCACCTTCATATTAGTCTTAATCTCTATCTTGCTGTTTCCTTTTTCATGTTTTATGTTCTTGTCGCTATCCATTATGGGTTTATTCTCCTAAAGTGGTGGAACCAATTGAGTCTATGTTTTCTCATATATCTGAGCACAGATGTTGTACCAACAGTCGTTTGTTGTTTTTGTAATCTTTTAATTCATCACATAATCTCTTCTTATTTATTTGTGAAATTACGAGATTAGGTAAACGTATCACGTCAAAATGAGATTATAATTCTCAATTTTCTACAAGCTTTTCTACATCTTTTCTACATCTTTTCTACATCTTTTCACGTGTAGACATATTATATTTCTAGATACACGTTTAAAATATTCCATTAAATATAGTACATATTTAAAAAAATAATTCTCTATGTTTTCTTTGTAACTTATACAGGCTATATCAGCAATACACTACATCTTAGACCATATATTTGTACATCATAATCATCACCATCATCAATTGCCGTATCCGAAGGTTAGCTGCAACTGGCATCCAACAGGATCAGTCTCTTGTTTTGAAGGTACACTATGCTAGACTGTAACCTGTACATCTTGTTACCATCCCACTTGTATCTTTGAGTATCGCTTGCTCACCTCCAATCGACTTTACCCTCAGTAAGATCTTACACAAGATGTCATGTCTTTTAATGCGTCCAAAATATTTTATTTGGAAAGAACAGAATTAGAGAGATCTGACGTCTGCTCTATGCGCTAACTTCAGCGTTAAAGAAAATGAATAAATGAAAATGTTCTATTTGCCTGATCTTTGTTTCTCTTAATAATTATTTCTTCATATTAAGTGTGGTTAGAACCTCTGTGTTATTTTTTTTGTTCACCTCTTTCCATAGTGTTTTCCATACTCTGTATATCCACATTTCAAAGGCATCGATTATGTCTTATAATTGTTTGTTTAGTGTCCATGTTTCTGAGCCATGTATTACTATGGAATAGATGTAGCATTTTATAATTATCATTTATAATTTGTTTGTCATTTATTTAGATGTTAATATTTTCCTCATATCATTAAAAAATTAGAATGTTTCGCCATTTCTAATCATCGTTCAACTTTTGTTTCACATCTGTCGTCATTTGTGATTATGTATCCAAGATGTTGATAGTGTTATAAGTATTCTTGCTTCTCTGCGTGTATGTTTATGTTTATCGCCTGTTCTTCTGTGACTGCTGATTATCATTGTTTTTCTTTTTTTATATTTGTCTCCAGTTCTTATTCTTTACTTGAGTTATCGACTTGATCTATTAGTCTGTGTAGTTCATGTTCACATTTTGCTAATAGAACAATTACATTGACATCTGCATATATCAGGTTGTTTATGCTTTCCCAATTGATCCGAGTCATGCCATTCTATATGTATGTTTAAATATATTCTATGTGTAGATTTTAAATAAGCTGGGTAATAAAATACATCCTTGTCTTACTCCTCTTCTTATTTCGACGTATGGTGTGTAGCTGGTTTTACACCTTAGGGATGCTGTCTGTTTCCAATAAATATTTCTAATCAGTCTGATGTCTTTTCCATCTATGCCTATTTCATGAATAAAATGTATTACTTTTTCATGTTGACTCTTTATCAACGTTATTGCTGTAGTCTATGGAGCAAATATAGATACTGTTTTGGACTTCTATATACGAGAATTTATATATCACTATTCGGATAATTAATATAGCTTTTCTGGTTCCTTTGCTTTCCATAAAACCGAATTGTTCTTCACCGACTTCCGTATCTATCTTTTTTTAAATTATTTCATGTATTATCTGCATAGTACTTTAGTTGCATGACTCATTAGACTCATTGTTCTATATTCCGTACAGTTCACAGCCCTGGGCTTCTTAAGTAGTGGTATGAATATTGATGATATATTGATAGTGATTAGGAATATATACTGTTTCATATATTTCATTGCACAGTTTCATGATAGTATTTACACCAAACACATTTAGTGTTTTATTATGTCTTCTGTACTGTTGTAGAAGCCTGCGGCCTTTACACATTTTGTTTTGTTTTATACTTCTACTTTATTATTACTGGTCCATCATTGTTGTGTAGTACATGTTTTTGTTTCATTTGTCGTCAAGTAGTTCTGTAACATTATCTGTCGATCTTGTAAGTACTTCAGTTTTATCAAATATAATGTTTTCGTTTTTTATCTTAAATGCATCCACCCCCATTTATAAGAATTCTCTTATATGTGATCTGCCTTATCTCCTTATTCATTACTTTTGCATTATATTGTTATGACATTCCTTCTATTTCACAGCCGTTTTTCTAGCTATTGTTTTTTCGTTCTTCTGCACATGTTACATATCCCATTGTCTGCATTTGCGTATTTTGGGGTATTATTAATTTGCTTTCTGTCTGACATTTTCTGTAATA
The DNA here is from genome assembly GCA_034231615.1 of Meghimatium bilineatum. Classification (NCBI taxonomy): domain Eukaryota; kingdom Metazoa; phylum Mollusca; class Gastropoda; order Stylommatophora; family Philomycidae; genus Meghimatium; species Meghimatium bilineatum. The sequence continues at coordinate 87,084,246 of CM067322.1, forward strand.
TGTAATCTGGCATCCATGTTTGTCTGTTCTTGACGTGTCCAATTGTCAAATTTTCTTTTGATGTTTGAATACTTTTTAATAGGCTGCCCAATTTATTGTCTATTTTCTCTTCTGGAATTTTCCTTCTGTAATGCCCCATGCATTCTGTCATTATATGATAATATCTATTCTTTACATCTATAATGTATTTTGGTGTTTGTATGGTTGTGTTAGTGATGATGTATATGCGCCTCTTTATTTATTGTAGGTTCTAACGTGTTACGTTTGACATGCATGTTGTATAACATTGTATTAATCTCAGAGTTTATTATGTGCTCCTGGATCTGTTTTAGTGTTCTTCACACTATTTCTATTCTTTCGATTATAATATAATATATTTGGTTTCTCTTTCTTTCTCCACGATGCTTACATGTATATAATCTTCTACGTTCATGTCCACAGAATGTATTGCATATGTTCATGTTGTTCTTCTTACAGAACTGTGTAAGTCTTTCTCCTCTGTCATTTTTTTTTGTCCTAGTGCAAATTGCCCTGCAATGGTCTGGTGTATTGTTTTATCTATTTTTGAATTCATGTCTCCTATGTCTATTAGAATGTCTGTTGATTTTACTGAATTGAGTTGTTGTTGTAGGTGTTTGTAGTAGGTGGTTGTAGTAATTTTCGATTTCGTATAGTCTATATTTGGTGCGTACGTTTGTACAATGGCCAGACCTAAAAAGGTGTTGCTTTTATCTTTAGCATAATAATTATGTCATTAAATCTCCAGTACCCGCTGACATATTGTTTCTTTTTCTTTCTTGATTATTAGTCATACTCCTCTTTCGATGTAACATCCTCCTGTGTATAAAACTAACATTTTCCTTTCTTGTGTACACATCATCTTTCCATCTTGTCTCTGCTACTCATAGAATATCTACAGTTAATGCTTTTGCCTCTAATATTAAAGTTTTCTAGCTTCCCTGACTGGTATAATGTTCTAAGATGCCATGTTCATATTCTAATATGTTGCTTCCTAATCTTCAGATTTTGTTAGTCAGATGCTTGTCTTTGGGGTGTACGTGGTTAGTTCGCGGTATTTATCGCGGTGGCCGGCCAACATTCATTGTTATGTCCTGAACTTGACCCATGCGCTCCACATATTTTGCTGTTCCGCCAATGATCTATTTAGAATTAGCAATTTCGTTTCTATATTATTGTTTTTCCATATATTTTACAACCGTGTTATTTTGCAATATGACATTGTCAATATGTTCCTTATTTCTGCCATGCAGTCTCCTACACTGTTGATGTGTGTTCCTAAGTATTAAAATTTATGCGCGCATTCTATCTCGGTACTGTCTATTCTAATTGTTGATTGTTGTGTTGTTATATCTGTTGACATGCGTTTTGTTTTTTGAGTGTTTAAATATACGTTTTGTGATTCATTATATTTTTTTCTAGTCTTGATTAGTTGTTCTAAACTTTTACATCATTTGAAAGAAGCACAGTGTCGTCTGTGTAGCCTAGTTTATGGATTTCGAAGCAACCGATGTTTAAAGCGTGATAGTCAGCGTTTTGTATTTCCTATCTTACATTCCTTATTAATTTTTCTGAGTATATATTGAACAGGTATGTGGAGAGTGTACATCCCTGCCTTACTCCACTATGTACCTCAAACCACTCTGCGAGATCGTCTTCTAGCATCACTGCAGCCTTTTGATCTAGGTAAAGTTCTTCTCTTTGATGAATCAGATGTCTTGGGAAACCCATGCTGTTCATGATCTCCCATAGTTGCTGGTGTTGGACACAGTCGAACGCTTTTGAGTAATCTATGAAGCACATGTTCAGGTCAGTTGATAATTCGCTACACTTTTCTATCAGCAGTATCATGTTATGATGATCTAAGTTTCGATGACCACCATTTGTAACATGATCATATGTACAGAAATCAAATGTTTAACATGATCATATGTACAGAAATCAAAATTGTTTAACATGATCATATGTACAGAAATCAAAATTGTTTAACATGATCATATGTACAGAAATCAAAATTGTTTAACATGATCATATGTACAGAAATCAAAATTGTTTAACATGATCATATGTAATCAAAATTGTTTAACATGATCATATGTACAGAAATCAAAATTGTTTAACATGATCATATGTACAGAAATCAAAATTGTTTAACATGATCATATGTACAGAAATCAAAATTGTTTAACATGATCATATGTACAGAAATCAAAATTGTTTAACATGATCATATGTACAGAAATCAAAATTGTTTAACATGATCATATGTACAGAAATCAAAATTGTTTAACATGATCATATGTACAGAAATCAAAATTGTTTAACATGATCATATGTACAGAAATCAAAATTGTTTAACATGATCATATGTAATCAAAATTGTTTAACATGATCATATGTACAGAAATCAAAATTGTTTAACATGATCATATGTACAGAAATCAAAATTGTTTAACATGATCATATGTACAGAAATCAAAATTGTTTAACATGATCATATGTACAGAAATCAAAATTGTTTAACATGATCATATGTACAGAAATCAAAATTGTTTAACATGATCATATGTACAGAAATCAAAATTGTTTAACATGATCATATGTACAGAAATCAAAATTGTTTAACATGATCATATGTACAGAAATCAAAATTGTTTAACATGATCATATGTACAGAAATCAAAATTGTTTAACATGATCATATGTACAGAAATCAAAATTTGAAGTCATAATTTTTAGTAGCAACATGAAAATTAACGTATAAAATACAGAAGTTGTGAAAGTCTGTAACACCAGTGCGTATAGCAATAGATAACACCAAAGTGAAACAAGCCAAATCATTTAAATATCATATTTTCCATATTTTCCGAAAATGAAAGATTAGACAGATAAATAGAAACAATGTGTCAGAAAGCAAACAGGGTGGCTTACGAGCTTTCATCATTACTTTTTTACCTAACGATCAAGATGAAAATTTAAAAAAAAAACAGATACTATCTACAATTGTTTTAACCAACATTCAGCTACCAATGTCAAACGTGGTCTTTAGCATCCTCGCAGCGGAGGAAAACCATTACATGTGAAATGAAGTATCTGAGAAAATATGCAATGGTTACTAAACTAGATAAAATAGGTATTGAAGAAATTAGGAGAAATATTTGTATGATATCATGTATTGAACATATTGAAAGACATCAAGTAAAATGGTTCTGTCACCTTATAAGAATGAACACAAATCATAACCCTTAACAGCATATAACAAAAGAATATCCGGGCGTAAAGTAAAAGGGAGACCAAGAAAACAAACGGTGCATAGAAAACATTAAGGTAAACTTGGACACACATGGACTAAATGCAACCAGTGCGACACTATATGGTTTGAAACGACAGCTTAAGCTCCCACCTCTACGCGTAACAGTAAGTGTGAATAAGATCAACTACCATTCATATGGGAATATACAATAGTTTTCAGTAATTTATTTTTCCTACACTAGTCGCTAGTTTTTGCAGCAATAATCTCACACTACATATATCATTGCTATTTCTTATTCTCAAAATGACTATTGGCTTTTTAGTTGAAATAGTATTATTGTATACCAATATACATTTTACAAGAACGTGTACTAATTTTAATAGGAGTAAGGTGGCCTAGTTGATAGTGAGCTTGTTTGCTATTAATGGGTTACAACGTGTCAGGTTCGAAACGACATTAAACAAACAAATAATCCGGGATCCGATTTCTCACCTTATACAACCACACTCCTAGTCGACCCAGCTGTAAATGTGTACCTGATGCATGCGTTAAGAGAGGTATAGACAGGGAAGACGGTAAATGACCACCCAATCTAATAGTTGCTGTTGATTAGTACATGTATAGTTATCTTTATCCCCGAGATAGGTTTCTCATGGAACCCACATTTATATTTTTTTCAATTCCTATCTCATACGTAAAGCACAAATCTCAGATCATATATTCACTAGTAATATGGCCATTTAAAGACAATATTATTATTTGCATGTTATATGAAATATAATATACGACCCATGGCAATAATGGATTTGACTCACAATATCAATCTGAACAAATAATAGGTTTCTCACCGTATGTATGAAACAGTATGTACACAGAATCGAGTGCGTACGAGTTCTATAAAATCAAACCAGAAATCACTTTTTAACTATAGAAAACAATGTTTTTACAACGTTTCACTGTAGAATAATTCTTAATTATATATTATTTTTCCGTCGTCATTCTATAGATGAATTATTAAGAGAAATTGGAATAATGAAATGTTCATATAATTGACTATGAATTATTAAATTCACTATCATTGATTGAAATAAAGTTGAACTTCTGTAGTCGACATCCTGTTTGGAAGATTTACTTGTATCAATTAAATGTCAACAGAAAGTAGTGACATTTGATATAACGGTGATAATGTGAGAATAGATGTACTTAGTTATTGAAACAAACAGTTTAAACGTTACTATTTAAGTCGTGATCAAAGATCCAGCAAACCAGTAGAAAATTAAAATATAATTGTAATTTTACTAAGTAATTATTTCCGACATCAAATAGTTGGCGATATTTTTTTCCTAGTGTTTTGCATATTGTAATATGAAAAACATATGTTACAATATGTTTAAATAAAAAATTTGCAATATAATATCGTATTATATAGATATATAACATACGCTGCCTAGGATTTAGTCATCAACCTAGCAATTTTGACTAGTAATTTTCTAATAAATATAAATACGTTCATTAGTTTTATATTGCTTTCAGATCGATGCACAGTTACCTGCGGCGAGATGTGAACTTGATATTTTTTTCCACTTCATAAAGCTTTCTTTACCTCGCCACGTCATAGCCGGACAATATAATTATCATTTCGTACTGCTAGTAGAAAACTAAATTACCAGTATTTTATGTATACTAGCGATTTGAGACGAACATTCTTTAGAAACAGAAATGTTGCAAACGGGAAATTATTCCTTGAATGTCCGTGAAATTTCCACTTACAACATTAGCTATGGAACAACAAGAATTTTAATTTTTGTTATCTATACCGGACTATGTCTAACAATTAACATTTTTGGAGTTATCACCAATGTCATCAACATCGTGTGCTTTGTGAAGCAGGGTTTCAATGAACCAATCTACGTTAGTCTATTAGGTGAGAATTGTTTAGTTATCACATATTGTTTTACATTTTGTTTAAAAACCATTTTGTATGTCAGAAACTATTTAACAATTTGTTGTAAACTTAAGTAACAGGTGAATTACTGCATGGTGCATGACTAAGAGGTTAAGATAACATATGAATTAGGTAAATGAATGTTTATTACAAAGACAACTGAAATAGCATCAATGTAAGTGTGATACAAATTGTAAAACGAGACGAACTAGAAGATTTAGGAGTTTTCTCGATGACCCATTCTATCGTTCCGTAAAAAAAAATCATAAAAATCCCAAAGTGGATGTAAATCAGAATGCTTACAAATACTTGAGAATAATGTTAGTCTAATGAGCTGATTATATATTCACTCTTGATTCTCGCAAGAGATGTATGACCAGCTACACGTGTGCTTATTTATCTGTTATAAAAAAGAAGACATTGCATGTTTGCATTTCCTCTTCTGTTCTGTGATGTGAATTTTAAGATGTACGCAACACATGTTGATATGTAGAAAAGTAGTTGAGAAAGTTTGATAAATGACCTGACATGGGAAACAATAAACATGTGTGGGATACTGTATTACACGGGTTCAGGTGCACTTATTATTACTGTCAGTATATTGTTAGATATTTTATTTTCCCAACATGCATATTTCGGACGGATCATATGATGGTGTGCTCACACCATCAGTTTTGAGGGGAAAGCAGGTGTCTTTTTCCTCACTTAACACTCAAAGACAATATCGGTGCACAGTAATATAATTTAGTATAATAGACACAAACGTTATCTGACCCTTGCTGTAGAATTTTCATGTTTTCTGTAGTTGAGGATGTGCCTCAATATATCATTTTAACTAAAACCCCGTAACCCTTCAGTGCCATAAAGGTATCATGTTTCATGCATCAACATGCACGAGTCTACCAACGCTTACTTTCTTCAATAAAGCGAACGAGTGTGGCAAAATTCGCCATGTACAGTTCTTAATGGTATATGCCTACTTGTGGATTGTCCTCTCCTGTTTCGTCCTCCTTCTACAGTTTCCACAAGTTTCGTTTTTGATAAGGAATCATGATAGATGGTTATATGGATATGGACGGAGAGACTATAGTCTAGCTTGTTGTAGTTTAGAAAGAACAACACGGGAAACGAAATTAATGAGGGTGCATTTATACTCAACGTCCAAAATATATGTGATGATTTAAAATATGGTTTCGTCAAGATGTCGATGGTAGTCTTGCTGGATCAGCCACTAGGCATCTTTCTTCAGACAAGACGCTGCGCGGCCAACGAACCATATTCGTGCAGAAAGAGGATTACATTGTCCGTTGTGTTTCTAGATCCTAAACATTATATATTCACTTCAGTGTGAGTGGTTATAGTTTAAATTTAGAAGTACAGCTGCCGTTTTATTATTGTATTTCTATAGGTTTGGCCATCTCTGACACGTGTTTGCTGATCACTCTGGTCTGGACTTCCATTATATTTACACTGGTCTTCTCTGATACAGAATTGCCTTTTGATGCAATGGGTGTTTTCTACCTGGTCGCTGGACACCCACATTTATCCTTCAATCGAGTTACTAGCTGGATTACTGCATTAATTACCTTGGAGAGATGTCTGTGTATAGTAGCTCCATTAAAGGTTGTTTTACTGCCACGTGATAATGTCTATAGAGTGTATAATCGTATCTTTTATCATACAATATCATTTATATTTTAGTTGCATACAGTTTATTATCAAATGGAGTAATACCAATGTTTACGAGAATTCCGTGCTAGGAAGATATAGTAAGCAAATTCTTTATTATGAGAGGGCGAAGTGTTGACAGAAAAAAACAGCGTTCCCAACACACGCTGGAAAAAAACGGAGATGCGGTTTTTAAGAAGAATGATGGACATTCCATATACAGCCAAGAAACGTGTGTAGAAGTTCTCAGAGATACTGGAATAAAACGACAAATTACTGCAAAATTTAGAAGCAAGCAATCAAGATTTTAAGGGTATGTGCTGAGGAAAGCAAAGAATGAACATTTAGTAACAAACAAAAGATCGAAAGAAGAAGATACACAACATAGTGAGAGATTTCTGGATGGGTTGTCACTCTGCACAAAAAGAAGTCACAAACTGATCTTATTAATAACACACGACATATAGAGTTGTGGAGAAGCATGATCAGCTACGCCACTCGATATGGCAATTGATTGATTGCTATAAACTGTATTCTAGTGTGATCTGATTAAGAGTCATAGTCTTTCCATATGTGTGCTCTGGTCTTCACACTATGTGGATTTTCGACTATCAGAAACTGTAGTATAAGTATAACCTGAAACATGATTTTAATACATGTTGATGTCTTTACATAATCAACATGGAGTCGCTCCCTCAGCTGAAACACGCTTATCTCACTATTATAATTACAAGCAACGTAGTCTGTGTAAGGGATTGATTTTTTTAAGACACCCGATGCATTTGAGATGTATATATATATATAGAAGAAGAGGGAGAATATCACGGAATAAAAAGAAAACTAGCGGTTCTAACAACACTTAATATGAAGATAACATCATTAAAGGTAATACAGAGAAACAAATAACATATGTTGGACAAAAAAGACATGGCATCTTGTTGAATACCTTACGTAAGTGTAAAGTCATGGGGAGGCAAGCAAGACGTAGGCAAATATAAACGTCGGAAAATAACATCACGATATGGACATGTTACAGTCTAGCTGAGTGCACCACCAAGATAGACGCAGGGGATTGCAGAAGTTTGTTACAGCCAACTTTCATTGCGGAGACGGCACTATATTATAAAGAATGTCTATATTACTGGAGACAAATAAAGAAACTTCAAAGAGACACGGGCACACAATGGACAACACAAACCAGATGGCCGAAAACAGACAGTCCTAACGTTTCCCCTTGACGCTGAACATCGCTCATGGAAATTACAATAGATTGTTAGTTATTCGTCGGATCACATTCACTGCATACTGTGGGTGCATAGTTGCTCTGATCTCTCAAAGAGTGCATTCCTATGACATGTTACAATAGATAAAAATATAGTATGCCTTCTCATGATATAGTTAGTTCTTCTTCTTCTTTCGTTCACTTGAAATATGTCTATATCTGTAATTCTGTCTCCTTAATAAAACTCACTGTCTTTTGTAGTTCATACAGTGTCCCATAGAGCTTTGATTCCAGTGTTGTTTCCTCTGGCCAGTATGTGTGCCTCAGTGTTTCATGCTCAGAACACTCTTGAGGTATATGTTTGGCACTCTATGCTGCCTGTCCACATGTACACATGGCCGTGTTGCCAATCTTGAACTTTGTATACATGTGACTGCGGAGTCGGTTGTGTCCTGTTCTGAGACGTAGGATTATAACTTGTTCTGATCTGTTCATAATGTGATAGCCATCTTGTGTTGGTGATTGTGGCTTTCTTATTGACTTTCTTATCATCTGTTTTTTTCTGATGGTACGTGATTGGTATATCTAGTTGGTCTTCAGCAGCACCTTCCTTAGCCAGTTGGTCTGCTTTTTCATTTCCTGGTATTCCACAGTGAGAGGGTATCCACTGCATGGTTATCCTATACTGGTAAGACAATTCGCTAAGTAGTTTTTTCAAGTCTGTTAGTTTTCCAGACTGGAGAGCTTGAAGCACTGACCTTGCATCTGTCAGGAATACCACAGGCTGTAAGCCAGAGTTGGAGTTCAGCAGTTTTTTAGCTGCCACATTAATTGCCTGGATTTCTGCATCATAATTATTTCAGAATTTTCCTGTCGGTGTTCTGATTGTATCTCTATGCTTGTGTGGATATTCTATATATACACCTGCACCTCCATTCCTCACAACATTCTGTGTTGACCCATCTGTGTACACTCTGACCAATATATCTTGTGGATATTCCTCATCCAGGAAACTGAGGGTGACTGTCATTCGCTGCACACTGTTCTGTTCGTCCTCGCTTAGTATTCCTTTCACATGGGGCTGAATGTATATTGGTATTCCATGGCTTTCACTCCACGGGGTTTGTTCTGGTACAGACCTTAAGGGGCTGTCAACTTCAGGTAGGTCTGTAAGTTGTCTACGGAGTCGTTTAGCTTGATGGATAAAGCTGCTCCTTTTCAGTCGCCCCATTGATAGATTTTGGAATCTTTCCTTCATTGGATGACTTGTCATACACTGAAACTTTTCTGCTTGAATTAGTACTTTTGTGTCTCTTCGTTCGCCAAGTGTTTGCATTCTTCCCATTTTCTGCATCTCTGCTATGGGTGTTGATTTCATTGCTCCCAACATTATTCTAAGTGCCTGGTTTTGCACTTTATCTAGATCTTGTAATGTGGTGTTTGATGCAGGACACCTCACAGATGAACCATATTCCAGGTGTGGTCTTATGCCTTGCTGGTAAACTTTACTGAGTATATTTCCACTGGCTCCCCATGTGGTTCCACTTAGTTTTCTCAGGATAGCTAACTTCCTTCTGGCTTTTGTTGTTGCTTTGTTTATGTGCTGCTTTCATGTCAGCTTATCATCAAAAGTAACTCCGAGGTATGTGGGTTGTTACTCTTCTTTCAAGAGCTCTCCATCTATCTTGATATGACCAGCTTTTTGTTTTGGTGAGAGGGTAAAGAGTGTAGTGCTGCACTTATCTGTGTAATGCTGACGCACCATCTATTTGCCCATAATGTTAGGGCATCGATAGCTCTTTGTATTTGTTTAGTGGCCACTGTTGCATGTTCTTCCGTGCACCAGATCACCAGGTCGTCAGCATACATTGCCACTTTGATCCCGTGTGGTAGTTCAGCAACTAGGTCATTGATGTAAACCAAGAAAAGTGTGGGTGACAGAACTCCTCCCTAGGGGACTCCATGACGCAGTAGAACTTTCTTGCTCTTGCGACCATCTACTTGTACCCTGGCTCTTCTATTATGCAGGTATGCTTTTACCTATTTGTACATTCTTGAGCTAACCCTGCAATTTCGCAATTTCTTTAGTAGCCCTTCTTTCCAGACCTTAGCAAATGCTTTCCTGAGGTTTATCCATGCTGCTAGTACCAGTTTCTTTTCCTGGAAGGCATCCTCAATCTCTTGGGAGAGGTAGGTTGCCTGATCTTCAGTAGAGTAGCACTTTCTGAAACCTGCTTGCTGTGATACCAGAAGGTTTTCACTTTCAAGGTACCACTGCATCCTAAGATTGATAATGTGTTCCATTGTTTTACATAGACAGCTTGTGAGGCTGATGGGCCTGTAGTTGGAGACTATGTTGCCATCTTTTCCTGATTTGAGGAGTGGTATCATTATTGCTTCTCTCCACGCCTGTGGTACATTACCTGTGGACCAGCTTGTGTTAAAGATCTGCAGTAGATTTGCTCTTGCTGCAATTCCCAGGTTTCTAATCATTTCATTGGACACTCCATCAGCTCCAGGGGACTTTTTTCAATTTCAATTTGGATATTGCATGCTCCAGTTCTCTCATTGTGATTGGTGCCTCCATGACTTCAGGTATAGGTTCACCTTGTCCAATGTTTTGCTGGTTCTATCGAACCTCCTGTTGTTTGTCGGGGATGACTTTGACGTTATTTTCTTCTGCAAAGGAATCTGCAAAGTTATCAGCTGTATGTATACCTGTTAAAATGTCTATATCTTTATAAAGTGTGATCCTGGTATTTCTCCCTGTACCTTCATCATTTAGTTGTTTTACAAGTTTCCATAATTTCCTAGTATCTCTTTCTAGGTTCAGAGACTCTGTTTTTTCTTTCCAGCTGCTCCGTCTGGCTTGTAACTTGGCTCTTTTAAATTTAGCCTTTGTTTGCTGATATTTGCTGTGATGTTCTTGGCTAGGTCTGTTCTCAGCCTGCTGTCTAGATGTTTCCATCTCATTTTGCAGCTTTTCCAGTTCATCCTTCCAGTAGGGTTTGTAGTTTTTGCGTGCCACCCTGGGTATGGTTTTACTAGCAGCATTTAGTATACATCTATTAAATTCACTCACCCCTCTATTGATGTCTTTGTCCAAGTTCATGTCCTTAGCTAGAACACTGGTTAAATGCTGGTACATTTTCCCGTCTGCCCTTTTTATAGTTCCACCTAGTGAGCGTGCTGCTGTCCTGGGTAAATTCATTTTGGATTTCCAGAAATACTGGTCTGTGATCACTACCTCCAAGGTGCTTTCCAACAACTCGTGTGATGTTCCATTCCAAGCCTGGTGAGTGGAATGCCAGGTCTGGTGTAGAGGTGGTGTGCCATGCTCTCGAGTAGAAGATTGGCGAGTCTGCTGGATGGTTAATAAGGATGAGATTATTTTCATCCTGCCAGCTCTCAAGTTCCTCACCTCTCTTGTCGATATGATCGTAGCCCCAGATCTGAGAGTGGCTGTTGAAGTCACCACACACCATACGTCTCTCTTTGTCTGGAATTGTGTCTAGTGCCAATGGTTTATCATTTGAGCAGTAGTAGTTCAGGAGATGGAATTCTGCACTGTCTGTTTTTAGGTGGAGCATCTGGTATTCTGTCCCTTCCAGATATACTTCCAGCTGACATGCGCTGATATTGTTTTTAACAAGTGTCAGAATTCCACGCTTTCGCCTGTCATTTCTGTCAGACAGGTAGCACTGGTAGCCTCTGATTTTGAAGGCTATGTCGCTGCTGAGGTGTGTTTCTTGGATACAGCATATACTAACTTGTTCTTCACTGAGGACATTTTCAAGTTACAATTTGTTGCTGTATCCATCTCTTTTACTGTTGACACCCTCAGCATTCCAGTGCATTATTTTTATTGGTCGTTTGTTTGTTTGGCCAGTAGCTCTATTCCATTGCCTCCTGGCTCCTTGGGGCAATTGAGAAGGACTTCCAGTAACTGAGGTTGGGCCCTTTCGAGGTATAGGGCCCGGCACCGTCCCTGCCTGAACGTCCGCCACAGGGCAGGCACCATAACTATTTATAGATGTAGACATGTTTCCATTGTGTTTTGTGCGTGGCATCCTGATTATCCGTGCGTCTTTTGGCTGGATGCCTCCGTCTTCAGCACTCTGCTTACTTGGGCAGGACTATGGTCCTGCTCGAGTGGGACTGCCCGACCAGTCTTAGTTTCCAGCCCCTGATGGCTGAACTAAGCCCCATCACCTCTGCACGGTGCTGGTCTCGATGGGGATATAGTTAGTGTTTTAGTTATACCTTTTACGTCTGGTTTGCGGCTATGCCGTCTACATTAAATTGTCCATACGCATATATAAGTATACAGTTTTACTTGTTATATTATTTTCGAAATAATATGTATCTACTTTAATTATTCGCACAACTTCTTCATTCGTTGATTGTGGCTGTATCTAATTAGTAAATGGTTGAGCAGGGAAGTCTATCAAAATTCTGTATCATTCTATGTACTATTTATCTATCTGTCTATCTGTTTGTATGTCTGCCTGCATGCCTGTCTGTCCGACCGTTCGTCTGCCTGTATGTCTGTCTATCTATCTATCTATCTATCTATCTATCTATATATATATATATATATATATATATATATATATATATATATATATATATATATATATATATAGTCTATTGCCTGCTTTAAGCTGTCAGGCGACGCATGATTGAATGACATTCGGTTTTCAGGTTATTTCACGTCTGGTCGCTTGATATGGATTAATAAGGTGCGTGTCAGAATGTTTATAACACCTCCAATCCACCTTCCTTTGTGTATCGTCTCCATTTTATGTACTTTAACTTGGCCAATAAGGGTTCATTTTCATTAGGGTGCCGAAAAATTTCAGTCTCTATTTTTCAATATATTTGATCACTGATGTTGTTCCTACAGTTCTTGCTTTCCCCTTATTTATCACATGATCTCTTCTTCTTCTGCTTGCTGCCTTATTATCAAATTATTATTATTCATTTTATTGTATTATAATTATTACAATTAAATTAATTATTAGTATTATTATTATTTGTAGACATCTAAATAAAGGAAAGTTAACTCTAATCTGTTGGACGGCAAAGGCCCATATCCAATCTGAGATAAAAGGAAATCTACAAAATATTCATTACTGATTTGATGATAAAACCAAATTATTGGGAATAATTGCCCGTTGCCGAACATCATAGAGTACTGCGCTACGACGATTCATTAAATCATCCGTGAAAGCGCAACGGAGAAGCTAGAATTCATGCAATGTAGGCAATACATACGTGCACACTTAAACACATATGTATAATGTATAAAATAATGAGACATGAACAACTATTGTCATCAACAAAGTGCAATAAAACCACTGAACAGAACAAGATATACCAATAGATTACATAAACGAAAGACACACAAATATGCGAGTGAACAAATAGAACAACGCGACATCAATATCAAAGATACACAAATGATAACAGATAAATAAAATGCCACTTACAAATAAAGAACAGAAAAGAAAACATAAAAATACTAAACTTGTTTACAGAAATTCATAAACAATACCATACAAAAGTATGTCACAGAAAAAACACACACGAGTATAGTTACGAACAAAGAGTTACGGAATTATCAATGTATATATATATATACATACCTGTAAACATAAGAAATGTAATGCACCTACAAAAATGTACATATATTCATACACAAACATGAAGAAGAAACATAAATGCACGCACGTGTGCACATAGACACACACAAACGCACACACATGCACACATACAGTACACTACATACCTATCAGTTAAATAGAATAAACATCGGAAAAGCAGAACGGTTGCGGGTTGCGGTGACAAGAAAGCGAAATTACCATATCTAATAAACAACAACAGTTTTGTTGGGGGTGGGGGGATTACAAAGAATGAGAAATGACACGGTAGAGGATAGGCTAGACACGATATACAAATAGAACAAACGCATTTAATGAACATGGAAACACGATTGAAAATGAAGTGACAGTGCACGAGAAAACATCATAGAGAAAGTCATTAGTGATGCAAATGTAGGGAAGGATGCTTTGCAGACTAAAAGGAATAATATTAGCTAATCGGTCCATGAGGGACAATCACACCGTCTGTTTACATGGGCGAAAAAAATAAAAACAAATTTCCTTCTAGATATTGTGTTTAGAAGCGAGACTTCTTGGACTGTGACAATTTTTTTAAGGGATTCTTGGTTCGACTTTCTGTCTATGGCATTGGCAGGACTATCGTATATTACTTTAACTAAAAAAACAACCGATATTCTCTTTGATAATGTTGTAGTTATTACCCATGCCTCGCATAGATTCCCAATAAAGATACACATGTACGTAACGCATAACAGTGATATATCATTATTGCTATTTGTATACACAGTAACATTTGTCATTCGCATTAGTCATTTCGGAAAAAAACAAATCATAATGGCAACCGAAAAACAGTTTTTATCATTAGTTGTTATTATACAAATTTGTCTGCATACTTAATTCTTATTGCTATAATTTGCCTTTTATAGAGTAGACATACAAAAATTGATTCTTTTTTTAAAACAAATCTTTCTTGAAATTAATTTATAAATATGTGTAATATACATTCACAGGTTAAAGAGATTGTGACATCAAGACGAGTCTGTATTATCACTGTGTCGCTCTTCATAATTCTTATATTTTCTGCAGCTCCGGCTTATGTTGTCAATAGATTGGAAGTGATATTTGTTCCTGAAAAAAATATTTCTATTTTTAGTCTTGTTTCTACAAAAGATAGAGAATACGTAGAAAAAATATCGTTTACTCTCAACAACTTTGTTATTCCATTTTCTGCATGCTTTGTCATTATTATCTGTACGACAATTCTTATTATCAGTTTATCAAAGGAATCAAAGTGGAGAAAAACATCAATGAAATCCGATGATGTTTCCATTCGCAATCAGAGAGTGGCCAAGATGGTTACCATGATTTGAATACTTTTTGTAGTTTGCTTTATTCCGGTTATGGTCATTACATTGAGTCTAGCATTCATACCAGATTTTAGATTTGGGGGCAGTATTATCAACACAAGTTTAGTAGCTTGTGGTGTGGGACTTGTCATAGAATCAATCAATTCATCGTCGAATATTTTTATCTACTATCACGTGAGCTCAAGGTACAGAATGACCTTTCAATCCATGTTCAAGAAGATAATAATTATGGAGAAGGTGGATATTAAACATATTACAAAACATGTTACATAATAAGAAAGTTAAGTTGGAATCTTGCCGTCGACTTTTATACATTTATTAATAACGATTGATCGTAAATGCAAAGCATGCTGTCCAAATTCATTTAATATCTGAATAATTAGAGTTCATAAATAAATGAATCTTTTGGTTTGGATTTTACTTTTTAGATGTCTACAATTTTTTATAAATTGCTGTTCTTAAATTGTTTTGTATCGTCACATTCCTTTGTTGTTTTACGAGTAATAATCAATGTATCCACGAAACAAGCAATTTATGATAGTTTAAATATTGGATTTTAATTTATTACCTATACAGGTATTCACAATTATCGTGATAACATGTGCAAAGACTGTACCCTGACAAAAAGTAAACATGAAAGAACTACAATATGTGCTAGCTTCAGCACACATTCCAGCATAGAGATGTATATATATATGGGAGTAGTGTGGCATTCACTGCAGAGAGTAAACAATCAGTGGTTTGGAATAGAAGGCATTTTTTTAATTGGTCAATGAATAAACAGTGAATGTAGTTTTCTTAAAAAATATATATTCGTTTGTTACATAGCAAAAACAGTATTATCATGCTAAAACGACATCTCCGTTATTTAAACATGTAAGGAGAAACCACTCACTTCTAAAGATTATCTTGCAAGAAATGATGGTGGAAGACAAAGATGTAGAAAAAAGACATAGTTTGCTGATAGCATCGAGGAATGTTCATGTTATAATTTCTCAACACTTTTCAACATTGCTGTGAAAAAAAAATGTTCATGTTATAATTTCTCAACACTTTTCAACATTGCTGTGGAAAAAAATGTTCATGTTATAATTTCTCAACACTTTTCAACATTGCTGTGGAAAAAAATGGCAGGATTTTTGTGATTCTGGCTTTATATTTAGTACTCTTCGACAATATCGGGCTGGAGTTTTATTATTATATTGGCAGCATATCCTATTCAGGTCGCAACAACCCGGCATTTCTGACCATCTTGTTTTCTGAGCAAAATAAATACGTTCAGAAAAACAATTGCATGCGGCGAGTTTCCAACCCTGCTTCGACATGTAATGATATTGGTGAAACTTTCTTATCACTTGATACACACATAGTAGATATCGAAAATGTTTCGACCAAGACGTCCTTATCAAGAAGAAATTAACCACATAGCTAGCAATGAGTAAGATAAGGCTCAATTTTTACATGCCAGAGCTACATATAAAGAAATACCAGAAGAATAGCACTTATAAGGCTGGAAGTTAAACAAAACAGACAGAACAATTATAGAACAACTATATATTTCTCGATGAACTGAAAATGTAACGGTTGATTAACAGACCAGGAGACCAGCACATTATCGACAATAATACAGCGGCCATTAAAACATCACTAGGTAGCAAACCTTGCAGTCCACCTAGTATGTGTAAGTTCTGGCGATCTGATCCCTGATACGCCAGACCACATTACGATATGACTACAACGCAAATGAAATTTCTAAGTAGTCAGGAAGTCGTCATGTGGAAGCCACACACTAATTCATCTTTACAATTACTTGTCCATCCATCCCACTGAGTAGAAAACAACATCTTTCTTCCTTTCACAAAACCTTCTGCTGCATTATACTTCTAGTAGATGATATGAGCACATAACGAGCCTTATCTGTCAATGAATTTACTTCAACATTAATCATTAATATCTCTCTCTCTCTCTCTCTATATATATATATATATATATATATATATATATATATATATATATATATATATATATATATATATATATATATATATATATATATATATATATATATATATGATTTCTGATCTGTGCTCTGTTATCCCGAAGCAATGATCTGTTGTTCCCAACTCATGCTCTGTTGTCCCCAGCCCATGCTTTAGATGCATGTTTTATCTCACATGTGTACTTGTCTTTTATTAAACAATCATAATGGGTTATGTAAAGATACACAAAAACAGTGCATCTTCATAATATTAGCACACTCATGTGTGGCGAGATATGCCAGTTGTATAATACCTGCTCATCGGTTAATAAATCATATTTTAAAATGATGAAATAGTTGAATCAAAAGTGTATCTTACTTTACTGGTAGTACATGACATTTATTCAGTACTGTTGCACTGTTTTATCTCCTTTCGGGGATGGAATATGCATACATGATACCTTGAAAATAACCATGTCTATGAGAAAACAAATCGTATTTCCATACAGATTAGGTTCGGCATAATATACTTGATCGCAGGTTAGGGGGTTTACATTATCATCAGAACATAGCACATCCTTGAGGGTTGGACTTTCTGTGATGACATACGTTCTGTAGGAATTTCTTCTATAACTTGCAAATGTATTCTCCTATACATTGCACATACATTTCTCCTATACATTGCACATACATTTCTCCTATACATTGCACATACATTTCTCCTATACATTGCACATACATTCCTAACACACACGCACAAACAGCCATTCTACGTATTTTAAGTACAGTCCTAATACAAATTCACATATATATCCAATACACATTGCACACATAACCCTAATATACATGTTCATGCAGTCCCTCTACATATCGCACATTAATACTATTACACGTTGCACAAACATCACAACTACACATGAAAGTATAGTACTTCCACACATTGCACATACAGTCCTTCTACACATTACGCAGAAATTTCTACATCACATCGCACACATTCTTAATACACATTGCGTATACAGTTTTTCTACTGATTGTACATATATGCCTTCACATATAGTACATATATGCTTTCTACACATTGCACATGCTTTACTTCGACACATTGCTAATACATTCATTCGATACATTGCACATATATTACTTCTTCATATTACATAAACATTGTTTCTACACTTTGTAAATACATTTGTTCGACAAATTGCACACACATACCTTCTACACATTGCAAATGCATTATTTATACACATTGCACATATATTAAATATAATCATTGCAACTACATTACATCGAAACATTGCATATACATTCCTGTTACACATTCCTGCTACACACTGCAAACACATTCCTTTGAAATATTACACATACATTGCTTCTTCACATTGAACATATATTGCTGCAACATATTACATATACATTACTTTTACACACTATACATACGTTGTTTAAACACATTAATCATACAATACATCTACAACTTACAGATACATTGCTTCTACACACTACACATATACATTTCTTCTACACATTGTACATAAAATACATCTACTATTTGTACATATATTCCTTCACACATAGTACAGTTGTTCCTTCTTTACAGCGCACATGCATTAATTCAACATATTACACATACATTACGTTTGAAGATTACACATATACAGCGATTCTACACAATGCACATTCTTTATATCTATGTTTCACACATATCGCATCTTCATATCTCACACACATTCCATCTACACATTACACATACACTTCTACTACAAATTACACATGCACTGCTTCTACACATTGCAGATACATTGTTACTACATATTGAGTATACATTACTTCCACACATTGAACATACAGTACATAATACATTGAACATACACTATAACTACACATTACACATACATCACACCTACACATTACACATTCATTGCATCTACACATTATATGCATTACATCTACACATTACGCATACATTAAATATACACGTTACACATACATTACATATACACATTGCACAAAATGATATACATATTGTTATTGCTAGTAATTATTGAGGATAACAACAAACAAACAGCACAAAGGAAACTCACTAAATTATAGAGAAAAAGAAAATATTCTTTATAAAATAGAGCAATCATTAAACTAATGTTGATATTGCCTATTGGATATTTCAATTGCAGTTATTAAACATAATGCCCGCACAAAGTCTGATAGTTATCTCTTACTATCGTATAACACGCTTCTTGTACTATTTTTCAATAGGTCATTACTATGTTTACACTTACATCACTCACTCGAACAGGTTGAAGATTTTACAGGTTGCAGATTATACGATATTTGTATGAAGATTTCATGTATGATTTGCCTGTTGTTTTCCACAAATCTATCCCCATGAAAACTAAAAGGCAAATCATAAATTCAATCTTCATCGTAAATATGTGTATCAATGTCATACATAGACATTATTAAAAGAACAGGAAAGAAAGAGTTTGCCGCGTGTGAAACGCGAAACAGCAAACAGAACAATAAGTGATCGTGTGAGGAAGGAAGTGATGACAGGAATTGTCAGAACAACATTAATCGTCAAATATATATAAAAACAGATACTGCATTGATTCTGTAGCGTAATGAGAATGAACTTTCTTTGGCTAACTGCAAGAGCATACACCATGAAAATAGAAACACCAAGAAAAAAGAAGACAAAAAATGTGGATTAAAAGAGTTACCAACGTTCTATGACGTCACAACTTTACGGCATATTAAGCGATCAAATGTGTCATAGCCCGAAAACCGATTGTCATTCAATCATGCGACGCCTTACAGCAAATGCAGAAAAATGACATTGGATAGAAGATTAAACAGGTTGAAGATTGTTCTTGTTGAAAAAATCTTCCGTTCTACAAATACACGATTTAAATCTCTTACTTATGTACCGGCTGACAATAGAACACATACCTCTCTCTCTCTCTCTCTCTCTCTCTCTCCCTTTCTCTCTCTGGCACATGAAGAAACTATAACACGGGGTGAAGAAACTTTCTCATCACATGATAAACACATAATACATACCAAAAATGTTTTGACGAAGAAGCCTTGATCAATAATTAAGTAACAACATTAACAAGCGACGAGTAAGAACGATACTGTCAACTTTCACATAACAGAGATACATATCGATGCATACCAGAAGACTAAACATCAGAAGGCTTGAGATATAACATAACAGACAGAAATATTACATTACAACATAATATCAAATTGTAGAAATGTCAAATATTGATCTCAATAGGCTCCATTGTAACAAATTGTTGGTTATTTCGGTTCTCAATATAGTTGGAGTCGTGTCTCGTAAGATGAGCAAGGCTTAATATCAGTCACCTGGACATCACGACCACCCTGATGATCTGTGATATTGAAGTAGTCAGCAATAAGAGTTTCAGTCTGGCTATTGATACTGTAAATCTGTTGACATAATCGATTCGGTATCTCTTTCATAAAAGAAGTCATTAATTAAAAGCATAAAAGATATGCAATGGAACTCAACACATACATTCAGCAAAAAAACATATATCGTCTACACACTTGGAGTAACGAAGCAATCAGTTGTCAGAACATACTATAACATATTCAAATAATGCATGTATAGAAGATTTCGAACTAGCGAAACCGAAAATACAGAGTATATTTGACTGGATATTTGGCTCTGGCAACACCCAGGTGGATGTTATACTATCTGGCGGTTTTTTTTCTAATTATAAGATATATACACTTATTTCTAATGACATCGTATGTTAAACCGACAGTATTGAAGATACATTTGTTTAGATTGCGTTAACAATTTGATGCATCCATTAGTTCATGATAGTTGACCGAATGTGTGTCTTACAATGATATATTTGGAAGGCAGCCATGAAAACCGTTATCAACTCTGCCAAGAGAGGGAGAAAATATGGCCTGAGACAAATTATACAGTTTATCATCGCTAATGTTCCTGTAACCTCTTAACTGACTGAATAACCATGAAGAAGAAAGAACCACACATTATTAAAAATTATAGAAGATAATATATACATTTTATATTAACTATACATTAGAGAGTACACCAAAGTAAAGCAACGGTTCTCTTTTCTATGACATTTGAGCAGAATTGTTGGCACATTGATCTGGTACGAGTGTATACAAATATTTGTGTTTTCTCAACATCTTCATTGTATTATAGTTATGTATTATATGTAAGTGCTATATTTAAGTATTATATTTCAGTATTATATGTAGTATTATATTTCAGTATTATATTTACGTATTATATGTAAGTGCTATAATTAAGCATTATATTTAAGTATTATATGTAAGTACAATATTTAGGTATTATTTTTCATATTATATTGAAGTATTGTATGCAAGTATTATAGTATTACATTTACTTTATTATACTAGGCACTACCTCAATCTTGAATATATTAAGAGACAACAGATATAATATGTATAAAATGGTTTGCACAAATCAGCAGATTACCATCAGACAGCATACCACAGCAAGCTATGCTACACAGATACAGTGAAGACAGACTTAGAGGCCGACCACGAAAACGATGGATCACTGAAATAAAAGAGGCGACAAATCCCATAATAGGCTCAGCACACAAGAGGGAAGTCTCCAGAAAACTCTTTTACCCTACGCTGAAAGGTAACAAAGGGTTTAGTGAATGGATAGATTTGAACATACATTTAAAAAAAAAATACTTCATTTTTTCATTTGCAGGCTATGTGGCGAAGTGAAACAGAGCGCGTCTATGACGACAAAGTTCCGAGTTCGATCCCCGCCACAGCATTTGTAGGTCTGGACCGTTCAGAAAACAATGGCAAACTACTGAAAGTATTTATATTGCCTAGAAAATCACCACAGCCAACAAATGCTCGGTTAATAGCTACGTCCTGAATAGGATATGCTACCAATTGTTTACCTTGTATTATATCAATATCAACCTAAATATCACGACTTCATGCAAGGGACATACACTCGTCATTGATTCTATACATAAAATCAAATACAGACATGACGTGTGTCAATATAGACTGACTTATGTAACAATGTGTGAGCACGGCATGATAAGTCGTAATTATATATATGTTTCGTATTTATTGTAAAACTTGTCGGTAAGAATTGGTTATCTTTGTATTACGCGTATGTCGCTGGTAATCTTTCTGTGCATGATAGCTGCTCGAGACACCTGTTTTGACCAACTTTGGTGTGCAATGTGTGCTCACTATCAACTCTAATTTATTTTAACTAATCTACAACCACATTTGACTAACTTCCACAGTTGTTAGAAACGTGCCGAACCATATGAGGAACGTTTCCTTAGCGAAACAAACTCAACATTTCATGTATCTGATAAAGTATCCCAGCATCTTGTATGCAGACCTACAATAATCTCTTCCTATCCGACTATGTGGATCTATCTTTGGTGACCTACATCTGGCCGTACAATATATACGACTGCATGCTAAAATGCAGATACAATAGAGCTCATAACATGCCGTACACAATGATAACAAGAACAGTTTTCGACTTTCATTTTAATACTGTTTTGAACGGCAATACTCTACAATATGAAATATACGGATGTGCATTTGTGGTTGAAAAAGAAAGTATTGCTTATATGAAAATGTTACGAAACTGTTATCCCAGAATAAAAATACATACTTGTCCATAGTGTTCTGCTATGAATTTGCTGGAAATAGCTCATTACTGAACAGGCCATGATCTACATCATATACAACCGAAAGTGGAATTGAGCAATAATATGTTAGGGTCTTCAAGAACATCCTCTTTATAAAAAAGACGTAACCCTCGTTATTTGGACCCGTGACCTTTTGGACATAAGGGGAATGCTACTAGTCCCCTAATATTCTTCATATATTCAACTAGATATTTACCATAACTGATTGACCCCTATTAAAGTAGAGTAACATGCAATCGGCTATGCATATAGTGGTTATAATACATACTGTTTCTGAATGGACTCTTTATTTCATGTGTCCTGTAAATCTGAGCAAGATGGAGTGACATACATTTCGCAATTTTAGTGAGATTGTAGCTTCTCTTTGGACAACATTTGCTCAGTTAAAATGTTTATCTAAGTGTGGCACAGATACAACAGTGCTAGGGAATGTAGTCATGTGAGTGAGGATGCTGAGGTTAAGGCGTTCATCTGCGTACATAATAACAATACATATATAATGTACACGAACGGTGCAGTCATTAGACACCAATGGTGCACACTTGGCTATACTGCCAGTTACAGTAGAAAAAATAGTTCTCTACGAAGTAAGCGGGGCGGGCTTTCCTGCAACAATAGCCAGTCTGATGATGGAAGTGTTTCCGTAAAACAGACACTAAATTGACTAGTGTCTCAAGTCTATTGCAATGCCTGCAAACTTAATGATCCAATGTCTTCAATGCCTGGAAACTTAGTGATTCAATGCCTGCAAACTTAGTAATTCAGTGCCTGCACACTTAGTGACACAATGCCTGCAACCTTAGTGATTAAAAGCCTGCAAACTTGATGATTCGATGCCTCAATGCCTGCAAACTTAGTGCCTCAATGCCTGCAATGCCTGCAAACTTAGTGCCTCAATGCCTGCAATGCCTGCAAACTTAGTGCCTCAATGCCTGCAATGCCTGCAAACTTAGTGCCTCAATGCCTGCAATGCCTGCAAACTTAGTGCCTCAATGCCTGCAATGCCTGCAAACTTAGTGCCTCAATGCCTGCAATGCCTGCAAACTTAGTGCCTCAATGCCTGCAATGCCTGCAAACTTAGTGCCTCAATGCCTGCAATGCCTGCAAACTTAGTGCCTCAATGCCTGCAATGCCTGCAAACTTAGTGCCTCAATGCCTGCAAACTTAGTGCCTCAATGCCTGCAATGCCTGCAAACTTTGTGATTCAATGAGTATGATTTGATAAAGTAAAAAAGAAATGCGATATGTATTGGCGATTGGTGGATTCATTGGATATAAATTAACGTATATCTTCCCTGCGGTAAAAGTGGGGTAACAAAATATTAGCATTATTGGGTCTTACTGTGAAAAGTGGGGATGACAAAATAGTGATATTAGTGGGTCTCACTGTGAAAATTGGTGATGACAAAATAGTGATATTAGTGGGTCTCACTGTGAAAATTGGTGATGACAAAATAGTGATATTAGTGGGTCTCACTGTGAAAAGTGGGGATGACAAAATAGTAATATTAGTGGGTCTTACTGTGAAAAGTGGGGATGACAAAATAGTGATATTAGTGGGTCTTACTGTGAAAAGTGGGGTGACAAAATATCAACATACGTGGGCATCACTTCTTGTAAAATAGGGATGGCAAAAACTTATCAATAGTGGGTCCCAATCTCAAAGTTGTTAACATTACGCGGGCGTTGAGGGAAGAGGGTAGTCAATAAATTATCTTACAGCCATAACAGATCGTCAGCCTAAGTGCACAGAAAACATACTTCAAGCTCTCCATGAATCAGCACCATCGAATGATTTTGAGGTATCAAGAATGAGTGACTTATGAGTAAGTATAGATGTGGTCATGAGGAAATTCCTTACAAATAATTTTAAAAAATAATAGTGAATCAACATAGAGACAGAATCAACAGTGTTGAGATATTTATAGAAGCGTAGATCAGAGTACGTATGCACAAGTGCGATGTGTGAAGAAAATAACCAAACCTAAACTTAAAAAATAATACTATTGAAAAATGTTTGGTTCCATAAATGTGTCGTATATATATTATGAATATTATTATATAGTACTGCTACCATAAGAAAAAATAACTACATTCAGCGAAAGTTTCATCTCATAAATTGATATCTTATTATGTGATATCTGATATTTTCCTGTATTGCCATCATAATATGCTGTTTAGAAATTTAACATTAAAGGTGTATGTCATGTTGTGATATCAATTTTCCTCTCAATAAGTGAATGACCCATATTTTCTTCTTTATATTCACAGGTAAAAACATCGTTACTTCATGAAGACTGTATTACCATGTTATCTGTCTACATAATTCTCATAATGTATACACATCCGGTGTAGGCCGTCAACAGATTTAACATGATATTTAATGATAAAAGAATGGTAACTTTTATTGAACTTGTTTCTAACGGAGATAAAGAAATTGTTGAAATTTTTTTTATGACATCAACTTTAAGTTTATCATCCCATTCTGCGCCTGCGTTTCATTAATACAAGCACGGTGATACTTATTAATTTGTCAAAAAATACACAGTTTAGAAAACCATCAAAGATATCGAATTGTGTTACCAGCTGCAGCCGGAGAGTGACAAAGATGGTTACTATGATTTCAACAGTTTTCATACCTTGCTTTCTCCTGTCATAGTCATTATACTTGTCCTAGAATTTGTGCCTGCTCGTAAAATTGTTGGTAGTAATACAAGGACGGCTGTAGTAGTTTATACTGTTGGTCTTATTATCGAATCAATCAACTAGTTTTCTAATTGCTTTGTTTACTATCACATAAGCAACAAATACAGGAACACTTTTCACACTATTATCTGTAAGACAAGAACAGCTAATATGGTTGACATTCAATGATTATGTCGTAGCGTTGATATTGTGATATGTTTTAAAAAAAATAAATAAATATAGGAACAGTCGTATTTCAAACAGTTAGGTATGCCAATTGTTATCTGCCCATACTTCTTATCAGCAATAGTAGACATATCGAGTAACAATAAGTTGTCTCATGATGCCATCATGCAACATTGAATATTTAGTAATGGGTTAATATTTCACAATCAGATTACTTCCGTGGATGAATTCTAGGAATGCCTTCTATTAAGAGACGTTTCGGACAAGATATATCTTAGAAGATTGATCAACCGTATTTAAAATCTTAAATACATTTTTGTTAAATATATTAAAAATATGTACATTTTTCTAGGCCTGCTGTCATATCAAAGTATAGAAAGTGAGTTCCTTGTGGTGGTTATTGATTAATGTTGTCTGGTTAATAATCAATGAGAATGAACTTCATATAAACCCATAGGTATTTAGTTTTCCTAGTAGGCAATGCATTCTGAATGTCCCTGTATATGTGACTCGATGGTAAACTATATGTTTATTTAAGTTATATGGTTCCCAATGCTACCTGTGCTACACTTATACCAAATTATGTCAAGTGCAGCTTAGAATAGTTATCTATCTGAGTGCCCAGATCCAGCAGGTATTACGCTGTTTCATGAAGTCATGTGTATTTATCTTTCATTAGCGACTACAAATGATGTTCAGTCGGTAATATCTGCAATCTCAATATAACAAAAGACTGCGTGTACAGAAAAATAGGTACATATGATAACAATAATATTAACCTTCAGCATTCTAAATGTGTATCAGGGCATCGTATTTTCCTCACACATACACCCATGCGGATGATAAATGATCTCACCATTGTCACACAATATCAATAACTTTGTAGCATTAACGCCGCAGCTGAATAAATGAATATATAGTAAATTTATTCTTTTGTGACAACTACACACCACATCATTGTTGTTATAACTATGCTTTGCTCCCTATGAGCTGTATATTGTTTTCAAAGCAATGAGTTTTTGAACATAAAATATACATATTTTTATAAAATTCAATTAACGGAGAAAAGAAACAGACCACTAACGTGTGTCAAGTTGCATATGAAGACGTCGAAGAACTACATCGACCATGTTCTTCGAATGGATGTAAATATACTTTACAAAGACAATAATGTGGAAGGCAGAAGGCAAAAGAAAAGTAGATCTCCTAAAAGATACTATACGCAAGGAAAATGACACGCAAAGTTCAATATTGGACAAAATCACAAGAACTACAACACCATGTAAGGCTTAACTTGCTCAATATGGAAATATTTGATTACTATCATATGCGCCATCTTTGACTCAAAAGGAATTAATGAACTAAACACCGCTGAGAGTCGGGGTCTCCTTGATAAGAAACTGTGGACCCCCAAATACAATAAAGTAATAGACATTTGCTTTTTCTTGTTCGTGTCCCTCTGCGTTCGTTCTCAACTCCTTTGGAATTTCTAGATGTATTACGGTAAACAAATTGTGACGTGTTATTTTTAGCAGGTTAGCTATGATATCTACGTCATTTTATCTGACACATCCGACTTCAGCATGCCTTTTGAGTCATGTTGGCGTTAAATGTTACGGATATCAAACTCCATACCAAAATATCTTTAATGGCCTCTTACATGCTTGGCAAGTAACATGATTCGCTCCCATTTCATGCTCTGGCAACAAAATGTTGCTGTTGTTCTTTATTTCTATGAATCTAAACATACGAAACAAATCCATCACATAAAGAGCAGGAGACCAAGGATACATTTTATAGCATATACACATGTACAAAATGTGTACTGCTACACTCGTGCACTTGTCACTTATAGAAGACATGATGCATACCTTAGTATCACATAATATTTGCTAGTTAGTATAACTATTGAAACACTTTAATTCACCTTTCACTCCATATGGATCACATATCTAAAAACATCATCCCTGCGTGTTCACTCCCCCGATGTTATTTTCAGTATATTATATGTTTTATCTATCTTGTTTTTATCTCCCTTTGAACTCATTGAAATATAAATTATTTTCACTTGCCTCTTTCACTGCATATTCCATCGCCATATTGTCTTACGATGATTTATACCAGTTGTCTTTGTGTATCCGATATTTATCTCCAGCGCATATTCTTTTCATATATCTTTACTTGTAGTATACTTTTTTGGTTCTCAATCTTTCGTAGCGACGCATTAGTAATGATTTAACACTAACGATTGTGAGATCAATGTTGTTGGTTGTTTTTTAATACATGTCATTTCTATTTATTTACATATACTTGCAGTCAACAATAAATTATCCCTGGATCAATAAATAAACATCAGAATATGGGAGTCGGAATTTATGTCGTTAGTAATACCTACAGCGGCAAAATAGGTATAACAATCTTGACTGTGGCTAGCTGTAAGGTTTATGCCCAGTGTATAGTTTGGAAACCACTGTCCTGGTACGGCTGGCTTTCTAGCGCTGTGCTTGCATACCTCCACGGTTCAGTGCAAGTAGTCAAAATCACATATCGCCAAAGTCGGATGTGTTGAAACACTGGCGCAAATAAAACGGTGACACAATACACATCCATTACTTGGACATCGCCCTGTTTGAAATCTAAGAGGACCACAGTACTGTTACAAACGAGATCCATTGGAAGTTTGAGAACGAAAGCACATACACACATACTATATGGAACAGTAATCGATGAGCTTACCTCCTTCTACTTCCTGTTCAATTTTTTTTATAAAGAATGTTGCGCCCGTAGACAGTTTTTTTTATTATTTTTGAAAGCCACTGAGAAAGGATGGGACATGTACTAGCGTTAGATTTATTGTAAACAATATGACTAACCCTTCACTCTTTCAGAGTCCTAAAATCTAGCAATATCATGCAGTTGCACTAACAAGATGTACTAACTGCAAGTGACGAAAGTGACGTACTTTCTTAGATCGTGCAAAAAAATGAAAACAATGCGCAAACCAGCGTACACTATCAATGAACATGAGCATTGAATATTATTTTGTTCACATCCCGCTGTAATAACGAAATATAGTGTGGGGGCGGCTTTATTCTTTGCGATTATAGAACACAATATAATTTATATAAATAAGAACACCATGAGTGGCAAGGTATCAACGACAATGAACAGAATAACAATAAGGTTCTGTTGAAACAAAACATTTATAATAAATAACTATGCTCAAGGTTTACAAGCTTGTGCTCTCACCACCATCATCTAAGACAGTGAAACCTATAAATAAACCTACACCAAGAGGTGATTAGCAGATAGTTCAATATCATACGATGACACAAACTGGGTCTGTGATTCATTGATATTTAAGTCACTAGACAGCCGAATATCATATCTTGGTTTCGAATTCACTCGTTATTTTTGCTTTGAACACACCAAAAGAAACACTATTCTCAGGGTTAACCAAGTCACCAGTAAGATGTGTATCAAGTGTGGTAATTGTCGCTTGTTGAGTGGTTTCTAGTTAGCCACTGATTTAAGTAGCACATGTGATATGATACTGGTTCATACGTCACCTAATAATAATGTCCATAATCCGTCATGGTCGTAGTTGTAACAGGATAAAGACATCAACATCAAAAAGGCCTCCACACATCCTGTTATGTGTAGGAGTAGAAAAGTCATGATGAAACTGTTTCTTGATTTTATCAATCCAGGATTTGCTATTTCTGCCTCTTCTCCTTCTAACCTCGACTGGTCCCTTACAAAACAATTTTAGAAAGTCAGTCGTGCTTCGTTACATTTTCTAACAAAACGAATTTACGCCGTGTACTGACACAAGTGGTTATTGATAACCTGCAAATGTATTTACTTGCTGCCGGATGAATATAATTATCGTGTATTCTATATAACTAATTAACACAGTTTACACAGTCCAGGTGTATATGTAAAAGATATGTATTACCATTTTAAATGCAGACATTCAGTCACATAATGTCTAAAACCATTTAATATCAATATTTGTCCTATTTGACCACACAATCCATACAGCTATTCAATGCTTTTCATTTTGGTCAGAGGCGATTTTTAACAAATATAGTATCCGTTTCTTTAAATGCATTGCTAGTGTTCATGTGTCTTCAAAAACTGTTATCATCTTTCTTACACTATGGTATTGGATCCATTTTAGGTAGTATTCTTCTATACAAGTATTTATCTGTACATAATACATTGGGATTGGGTCGAAGTACATGAGCCCATGGATAATTGGGTCTGAAATAAAGCATACACGCCATTTTACTCCATTGATCTTCATTGCTTTAAATTCCTGTATCTTTGTGTTATTTCTTATATTTAGTTACATATGATCGATGAATATACGTAAGATTTAACACTAATGTACGATTAGTACAAGCAGTCGCTGTATCCAATAATTATAACAAATACTAAAGGGTACTTTCTGCCATTTTTGCCACTGGAATTATGCCGTGCGTTCTTAATAATATGTAGAGTTTATCTTTGAGTTAAAATAATATGCACATCGTTTATTAAATTCATATCATAGGTGATAATACATTATTTTACGTTTCTCTTAATCAGAACATATGACTGCTTGTAATAACGACATGTTATTTCGTCGTGGTAACATAAAAGTACAACTATCAGGAGGTTAAATATATGTTGAAAAAAATGTATAAAGTAATAATTATCCTCGTATTTTTTTAATCGATTATAACAGTACGTTATACTGGTTGCATTGTTTTTAATTGCCCTGTGCTACCGTAAATTTCCTATATTTCCTTTTGGCATGTTCCTCAGGCAATCTGGGGATGTGTTTCCAAATTTACTTGAGTTTAAACAAAATAATTTAATCATATTTTGAATAAGACTTGAATAATCAACTATACATATAATTATAAGGCTTACACTGTACAATAGATTCAGTAAACATGATCCGTGTATCATAAACGACCGATCCTTGGCTTCCAGTTAGTTCGGGCGTGTCAGCATTGCGATAATAACCCATAACTCTTCTGTCATAGATGGCGATGTTCTCACTTCTAAAAGCAATATGTTGATAAACTAACACGACAATTTAAAATAGTCAAAAAGACAGTTCGACTCAGATTTGATTAATGGGTCTTAGTAACATCATGAATGGTCCGTAGTAAAAATAGTGAGGGTTGTAGTAACATAATGTATGGGACGTAGTAAATATTTTCCATCAGGCGAAGATCGTATATCGAAACGACGACCCTTATCGTCCATATTTATTTGTAGTATAACTGGTTTTCTAATCTTTTTCTTTACTAATATCGGTAGGTATTTGTAACATATTACATATTCACTACAATCAATGTGAAATATTTTAGAAAATTTTGATGTGTATAATAGTATCAGTAAATCAGTATTATTCTGTAACAGTAAAATCAGTAATTGTTAGGTAAATATACCATTTATTGGGCTATGAGAATTCATAATATTACACATTTGCATAGAATTGTCCATCTGCCCAACATCCGAAACCTGGAGACTTGTGATGTCTTCCTATTTTACTATAAAATCTCGTTTCTACTCCTCGTCTTTCAAGAGTGTGAATTATTTTATATTTCCTGATGATACGATCAATCACTGGATGTTTTATCTATCAAATTACAGGTGACGAACGATCTCGAAATGTTTGCTTGGTCAGCTGGAGAATTATTTAGAAACTATTTTAACTCTATTCCAAATGTGTCCTGTTAGTTTTACTCAGTCTCTCTCTCTCTCGCTCTCTCTCTCTCTCTCTCTCTCTCTCTCTATATATATATATATATATATATATATATATATATATATATATATATATATATATATATATATATATATATATATATATTATATAGATTTATTGTAAACAATATGCCTAACCCTTCCCTTTTTCAGAGACTTAAAATCTAGCAATATCATGCAGTTGTACTAACACGCTGTACTAACTGCAAGTGACGAAAGTGACGTACTTTCTTAGTACGTGCAATAAAATGAAAACAATGCGCAAACCAGCGTACACTATCAATGAACATGAGCATTGAATATTATTTTGTTCACATCCCGCTGTAATAACTAAATATAGTGTGGGGGCGGATTTATTATTTGCAATTATAGAACCCAATATATATATATAGTATACATGTTATATTAGTTATGTGATATAAACAGCATGAAATATATGCAATTGCGTTAAGTTGGTATGTATCGGTAAATTTCCTGGTTTTAGTAGAAACAAATACTGTTGAGTAATATGAGTAATTCAGAATATCACGTCTTTAACAAATTTATGACTAGATACAGTGAAGAGACTACCAACTTTAAAATACGTGGGATAGATGTCTGTGTTGCAATGACATATGTCTGTGTTGCAATGGCATATGTATTTGCTGCAATGACAGATGTCTTTGCTACAACGTCATATTCTGTGTTGTAATGGCATATAGCTGTATTGCAATGGACATGAAAACATAAAGCACAAGCATCATTTACATGAAATAGTGAGATGGATGGTGTGGTTTGTAAACGAAGACTACTGGTACTGCTATTAATTATTGGCATACTGTATGTTGATTGCTCTTCGTACACCAGACATGTCCAGAGGTGATTAGATATCTGTTTCAGTAAATATCTTAGCTGATGGTTCCGGTTAAATGTTGATTCATAAGTATTTGTAGTATATTTTTTAGGTCTTCTCTGCTTCCTCAATCGCATTTTTCAATACCGAGTCTTGCTCATGTATCTCATTTCCTCCGAATGTGTGCGGACTCACGAAGAGCATAAAGTATGTCTGCTTCGTCCATTGAATGAACATATGTTATAATGACAATTTTGGTGAGGCATTTCTATATCAATGCATCCTCCTGTCGGTGGTAGATTATGCTCTGTCCATTATGATTCTTAGCACTCAGCACATTGTTAGAATAGATACAATGAAAAGTGAAGCCATATGTACCATTCTTAAATATGAAAAAGATATCTAAATAATTACGAAGCACTTCTTGCTGGATTACTTTATTGTGATTTATAATCTGATATATGATGTGTTCATGCGTACCGTCTCATCAGTGCAGACAATAACCATCCATTACATGATGAATCACGCGTGGTCAAATGAAACAGACTACTGGCATTGCGGGCTTGGAACAGTAGTTGATGTTTTAAAACACAAATGACCATCGGGGAGTATATGACTTAAAGATGAGTGAATACATATTCCTGACATGGTTGCAACGTCTATACATAAGGTGATCACTTTTGCCAGGAAATGTGACAAGGGCATTTCAGTGCAGAGAGCGTCAGAAGCCCATGATATGATCACTGAGTTGTCCTGTGATAAAGATATCGGCTTTACAACATCGACTATAATGAAGAAAAAAAAATCAAAGTAAAGATGGATATTTTCAGTTTTCGAAAATAGCGATAAATGTAAGTGGACATCTGAAAAATTAATGTACACGTCATAGGAACAGCTGGAGGAAAGAACAAATTGTTGTATTATTACAGGTATGTAGTAAATGAAAACTATAGAACGTATAATGAGGAGATACAATATATAGAAGTTAGTAACCACCAGAGAATGATCAATAAGTAGAGACAGAAGACAAATAATGAAATTGCTGAATGTGTTGTCACTGTGGCATGAGATAATGTCATCAACTGAATTTTTTGGACACAATAGATATAGATTTCTGGAGAAAATGACCGTCACCTTCACAAGGCATGACATCAACTGAGGTGCTAACACAAGAAAGAGACATTCGTTATCGTAATTGGACGTATTGACGCATACATCAGTGTAGACCTATCTACATTTATTTATTACATGATTGATGCATGCGTTAACACCTGACATTGGATAGGCATTGTATTTAAAGAAAGAACAGTTGGGTTCCGATTGGGATCATGTGCATCAGAGCCTACACGATTTTGCCCGTGGGTATACCGATAGTTATATGGGAGCCGCGTTAGCGCAGTGGTTAGCGCACTGGCTTCGCATATGAGTGGTCATGGGTTCATTCCCCAGCTGAGGCGGAAATGTTTTCAGATCGCAACGGCTCCCAGGTCGACCCAGCCTTAAATGGGTACCGGATTAATCCGGGAAATAAAGACTGCGAGGGAGAGGAGATGGCTACCGCCCTCATTTGCAGAGCCTGTGAAATGTGAGATCGCTAACATCTCTCACCCCTGCGGCATTAATAAATGCTATGGGTTACTTTACTTTTTTTTATACCGATAGTGATAGGGACATACACACTAGACCTGTTGATGATGGTATTCCTCTGTCACAAACGAAGATGAGTATATTAAGAAGGGTCAAGTTTTGTGTGGTTGTCTGTGAGTCATCAGATGACTGATGAGCCCAATTCGGAAAATGAAGGACTTACTACAATGTGAACATGAATGTAGCAGGTCTTGAGGAACATATTATATTTCCAAACATTTTTGACTCTTTTGAATCAACTTTAAAGTTTAGCTGGTGGATTTGTCTGTCTAGAGTCAGACACGCCCCTTTCAACTGTGGAATGGTTTTCCTTTAGTTATATTGCGGCGTAAAAACTTTAAAGTTCTAACCCTTTCAGAACTTTTATACATTTGGGACATAGATGTGGCTTCCAAGAGTGTTGGTGGATCGCACAGTGTGAGATATCTTTTCAATTACTCCTTGAAGCGCTTTTTCTGGCTTCCGCTTGAAATTTTACCTGCACACAATTATCTTAGACAATCTCGTTGGAAGACTTCCGAATGACATACGGACGATGTGACTAGCACAACAAAGTTGAGAACTTGTCAATAAGGCGGTGGTAAAAGTTACAAAGTGTGAGATTCCATGACTTGAGCGACAAAATCAGTTAAAAGTATTGGACATTACGCCGTGTCGTCAACCTCATTCTATCTCCCCTACCCACGTAGTCTCAGTGGCACAACACAGTCAAGACGGCTGAGTGTGAGGTAGATGACCAATGTGCACATATGTAGCAATGTAGACGCAGAGCTCAACAATGTCCGCTTTGTGACGTCTTAAACAGTTAAATTGCAGTTAGAAAAAGTGCAAAACTTACAAAATGGTTTTCAGCTTGGCTGCTTGGATTGGTTGCTGAAACAGTAATCCATGGGCAAAACACCAACATGGAGTGGGGTTTATTGTAAACAAAGAGAAAGTTAAATCTATCATTAGTTGCACCCCCATAAACAGCAGACTTATAACAATACGTGTAGCAGCTAAACCCAAAAACATCACGATAATTCAAGTTTATGCCCCAACTGCCGATTATGACGAAGAGGAAATAGACGCATTTTACGAAACACTAGAAGACACAATAAAGGAGATCCCCCAAAAAGATATATTAATAGTACTAGGCGATTGGAACGCAAAAGTAGGACCTGATGCTTATGATCAATGGGCCGGTACAGTAGGGAAATTTGGAACAGGAGAAACGAATGAACGAGGACTAAGACTATTGGATTTTGCCAATACATTTAAATTTACTCTTGTAAATACATTATTCCCACACAAGCTTTCCAGAAGAACAACGTGGCATGCTCCAAAAGCAGACATACATAATCAAATTGATTTCATTCTTACACCGAGAAAGTTCAAGTTCAGCATAAACAAAGCACAAACAAGAACTTTTCCAGGAGCAGACATCGGTAGTGACCATGATATGGTTCTATTGACGATCAAAATTAAGCTTAAAAGAATCATACGCAAAATATATGCACACGATTAAGATTTAATTTAGAAAAATTGAAAGATCCAGAAAATGCAGAGATATTTGAGGCAACAGTGGGAGGAAAATTTGCAGCTCTAAACCTTGTAAATGAAGATGTTAACTCTCTCACAGAAACCATGAAAGGAACTTTATTAGAATCAGCAACAGAAATACTAGGGACAAGAAGAATAACACACAGACCTTGGGTAACAGATGACATCCTAAAATTGTGTGACGAACGGAGGGAAATGAAAAAGTTTAAGAAACAGGCCCCTGGAATGTCAGGGCAATATAGCAAAATAAACAAAAACATCAGAAGGAAAATGAAACAAGCACAAGAAGTGTGGCTAGAGGAAAAATGCGAAACCATCAATGAAGGTATTGAACGCGGAAACAGTAAGGTAGCATACGACACTCTAAGAAAGACAACACAGCCAAATAGACCAAAGATATCTACAATACAAGACAAACACGGAAAGATACTCAATGAAACAACAGATATAGTGAAAAGATGGACAGAGTATTGCAAGGAGCTGTATAACTGCAAGTGTAATCCTGACTACACGATATTACAGAATTCTGAACTAAACAACAGAGAAATAGGAAATGCAGAAATTCTAGTAGATGAAATAAAAGACGCCATACGAACATTGAAAGGAGGGAAGTCACCTGGTGTAGACAACATTCCAGCAGAATTGTTGAAATACGTGGCAATTAATGTGGTAAATATTATGACCAAAATATGCCAAAATATATGGAACACAAAACAATGGCCCACTGATTGGACAAAATCACTAATGATACCAATTCCCAAGAAAGGAAATTTGAAAGTGTGTACAAATCACAGAACAATTAGCCTTATAACACACCCCAGTAAAGTGATGCTCAAAATACTACTTAACAGAATAAAACACAAGTCGGAAGAAATAATTGCAGAAGAACAAGCTGGCTTTAGAGCAAACAGAAGCACTGTTGAACAAATATTTAACATCCGAACACTAATCGAAAAACATATTCAGCACCAACGTGATCTATACCACAATTTCATTGACTTTACAAAGGCCTTTGATCGTGTTTGGCATGATGGTCTGTGGCACATACTGAGGAAATTTAATTTTGACACCACAATTATAGACATTATTGAAGCTCTGTACGAAAATGCAAATAGTGCTGTCTTGTCACACAATACAATTGGAGAGTTCTTCAAAACAACTGTGGGAGTTCGACAGGGATGCATAATGTCCCCAGTACTTTTTAACATATAATTAGAGCACGTCATACAAGAGACATTACATGACTACAACAAGTCTATATCGATCGGAGGTCGCCCTATTTGCAACTTGCGTTTCGCTGATGATATTGATCTTATAGCTGGGTCAGAACAATCATTGCAAGAATTAACATCAAAGTTAGAAAAAGTTACCAGCAAGTACGGAATGGACATCAATTCAGATAAGAGCAAATTCTTGGTAAACAGCAGAGACACAGAAAACCTGACTAATATCATGATGAATGGACACACGATTGAAGGGGTGAATACCTTCAAATACCTCGGATCCAGTATATGCAGCGATGGTAAATGCAAAGCAGAACTAAACATAAGGCTGGAGATGGCTTTAGCGTCCTTGTCAATGCTAAATGTGATTTGGAAAAGCAACATCAGTGATTGAGTGAAAATCAAACTGTATAGGTCGCTGGTGCTTTCTGTTGTGTTGTATGGTTGTGAGAGTTGGACACTCACTGCGGACATGGATAGAAGATTACAGGCTTTCGAGTATAAATGCTACAGAAGAATTCTACGAATTTCCTATAGGGAACATAAGACCAATGTGTACGTAAGAAATAAAGTAAAGATGTGTGCAGGTGTCAAGGAGCCATTGCTTTCAATAGTGAAACGACGAAAACTAGCATGGTTCGGACATGTATGCAGGCACGATTCCTTGTCAAAAACAATACTGCAGGGAACTGTCGAGGGTGGAAGAAGCAGAGGAGGGCAAATAAATACGTGGACAGACAACATCAAGGAATGGACAGGGCTAGATATTTCCACACTCGTCCGCATCGCTGAGGATAAAATTCGCTTGAGGACTCTGTATGCTGAAGCATCCAATGTGGTACCCCTACCACCCTGAAGGGTTATGGGTTTATTGATTGATTGATTGATTGAATCCATGGGCTCATGCCTTTTGATCCAATGTCATTAAAATGACATCATATTGCAGGGAAGTCTGTAGATTTTCGGCCCAACAGAGTCAGAGAATAACTATCACACCACCAGGAAGGTAGGTTTCAACCTATGCACTTTTGAGTCACTGCAGCCAAGATATGATTCGCTGTGCCCATTACCAGCCATCAATTTACTACTGGTTATACCGAATTTCTCTATTGTTACAGGCATGCAACCAAATGTCCAAAATAATTGCCACGTCCTGAGTCACTGTTTCTCTATAATTTGTTTCAGTCATAGAAAAAAACAGTGTTGTCAGTTTCCTTCTCACCAGAGATGGCAGTGCAACAAAATAAAAGCATGAGAAGCATAATTGTATAGATGCCATGACATGAAGCTTCAATAAGATGATAACCTCTATATAACGGCATGCCATTTACTAAGATTTTCTGTTGCATGGTTGGTTTGTTAGTGAGCCAGTGGTGAGACTCACAGACGCCAGCACATGCGTAAATGGCTTACAATAATATAAGGAGTTAGACAGGTGTGTGTCTTATCATCATCATTGTGTATTATTTATACATATATAATATTACGAAAACACTAAAAACACCACCAGACGCGTATCATCCAAATGAACTAACTGAACTACTTTTGCTAACGGTCAGTACCTATTTCACAGTTCAAGTTTAGCGCTCTAATCCTACTCAACGAAAGCTGCCTCAATCACAACATGAAGATGAAAACAGAAAAAAATAGAAGTAATGTCTATACGCAGAGATCAC
Organism: Meghimatium bilineatum; assembly: GCA_034231615.1. Classification (NCBI taxonomy): domain Eukaryota; kingdom Metazoa; phylum Mollusca; class Gastropoda; order Stylommatophora; family Philomycidae; genus Meghimatium; species Meghimatium bilineatum. The sequence continues at coordinate 87,122,613 of CM067322.1, forward strand.
AATAAAATTAACATAAAGATTAGTGATCAAATAATGAAGCAAGTGCAGGTAGTTACATACCTTGGATCATTTGTATCGACGACGGAAGAATGGACAGAGCAAAGCGACCGAGACAAGATTTCAACAGAAAGGCAACTTTGTAAATTATGAACCTATACCAAGTTTGAAACACAAATCTATTCCAATGGAAACCAAAAGTAAATTCATAAATCCAATCACCCCCATCATTGATTTATTATTGTCGGACAAAGACACTAACAAAAAAATAAGAGAACAATATTAATACGTGTGCAATGAGGTGTCTAAGAAAATCAGCAATCATCAGCAATGCGAACAATAAGAGATCATGTGCGGAATAAAGAGATTGCATGAACTGTTGGAACAACATCTGTGGTCAAATATATTGAAAAGTACGTTGAAATTGTTCGACCACTTAATGCTAATGAGCAAGTATTGGCCAGCGGTTAGAGCTTACACCATGAAAATGGAAACAACAAACATTGAGGAAGGTCAAGACGACGTTGTATTGACATATATATATATATATATATTGCCATTGATATATATTGCCACAAAAACATCGCGGATCTCAGAAACGACAATTTAACTGATTACCACATCTGATTCCTTGGTTAAAGCAGAGGTGTTAATCAATCAATCAATAAACCCATAACCCTTCAGGGTCTTAGGGGTACCACATTGGATGCTTCAGCACACAGAGTCATCCAGCGAATTCTATCCTCAGCGATGCGGATGAGTGTGGAAATGCGGAGAGGCGTTAATAAACACTAGCGTAGAAATGTAAAATTATACGGGATTCATTTGAATTGTTCATATGGTTGTGGTCATGTGATAGCGTGGACTCTTGGCATTCAGTGCAGAAGATCATTTAACGGAAAAGTAAAACTTGAAATACAACAGTTGCTCTGTGATAACACTACAGAAGATGATGTTGCCATACAAACTGATGGTTCTGAGATGTCTGGTAAAACATCGGGATGGGGCTTTATAGTTAGCGCGGAAAAATAGTAAAAGAGCAGAATGAAGCTTACACGGCAACAACTTCGGATCGAAGAATGGAAATAAAGGTTTATTTCGAATAAATCGAGTTAATAGAAATCGAAATATAGTGACACTAAAATGAATTTCAACACACAAACCTTGAAAGCTATAATAATCACACATTCTCAATACATGCACAGAAAAATCGAGAGTGATCGTCATGGTTGAATGAAGTACATTGCATATACCAATCTACGAATAATTCTTTGGATGTATTATCCTGAATATGCAGGAGTCCGTGAGAAAGAGAACTGTCACATTATCGGCGAAATCACAAATAAGAGGATACATAGCTATAACATATTTTATTTTTACATTAGCATTTTCTCAGTATCACTAAACAGGAAGATGATAGGATAGTGCGAACTTAAATAATTTGGAATTACCCACTGGAGCGACCTGGAACAACTGGCTGTCTTCAACTATGCATGAAGAGCTATGCCATCTGCCTATTTGCCTTGTTAGGCATAAGATGAAAATGATGATGATAAGGATGACTAGTGACATCATTCCTGATAGGTCTCATATGTTGTTTGAGTATGTAACCATCGAGCTATATGAATAATCAACACATATTATAAATGGTTTCTTTATTTGCTTAATAGGTATATGATGGTGTGTAATGTTGGTGTATTTGTTGCTCTCTCTGTTCTCATTTCCCTCTGTATTTGCTGTTGTACATTTTGAATACTTTATCTAAATATCAATTCTACAAGGAAACAACACGATAACATCATATATTTATATCTACAGGCATATACTTGCAAAATGAATGATCTTGAAATATTAGAACGGAACAATCACTCAGTTTCAAGAATATCTATTCTGGACACGGCTGATATCAGTGACCACGCAGCAATAATCTTTACATGGGTTATGATGGCTGGTGTGTGTCCAGCAAGTAACATATTTGGTATTATTACAAACCTCATCAATATTGTGTGTTTTATCAAACAGGGCTTCAAGGAACCAGTCAACATAAGTTTACTAGGTAAGAGATAACGGAAACATCAAGTGATGTATTATTTCACGTCGTAGTAAAGAATGATGGTAAACTGATTTTAAGCCTACATTGTTTTGCTTCCTAGGTTTTACACTTCAAAATTACAATATTTTGGCCATTTCATACGATCTATATAGGTGCCTATTACGTGTTCGCTTCCCATGTTTTCTTCCCTAAAGTGATGTCCTCAACTAGGACATTTCTCGAATACCCACATTGTTATATCTTGGGGTGATATGTGATGACAAATTTTACTTCAGAGAACGTGGTTTCGGTGTAATAACCAAAACCGACAAAATCATGTGATTTTCATTGACAGTTGATACAAAATACACACGTAATGCCAATATAAATTCACAGAAAACTCAAATGTGTCATAATTGAAGGTCATTTGTTTAATTAGTCATAATGTCAGTGCGCATGCGGTTGCGTCTGTGGGTCTCATCAATGGCTCACTAGACAAACGAAACATGCAATAGAAAACCTTAGTAGATGACATTCTTTTATATCGAGGTTATCTTCTTATAGAAGCTTCATGACACGTCATATATACATTCCCGTAGTCGTAACCTTCGATAACAGTTACCATGTTGTTCCGACAGGCCGACGTTGTGCTTGAACTAGTAACAGGCACGGCGTGAGATGGCGGAACAACAAAGAAACCAGTCACAAGGGCCAGAGTTGTGCCTTGATGTCGACGTCTGTATCGGAAACATTAGAATCAAAACACCATCGAGTCAGATAGCTGCTGAAACAGAGGGCGGAATATTTATGGGAATGTCGTTTGCTGTGAGGCCAGTTACTAATCAAGAATCAAGAATCAAGAATGCTAGTGATGTTGATTGTCACGGATTATACTACTAGTACTTGGTTAAAATAACTGGGTCAATGAAGATCACGGAAACAGTCGGATTAGCCATGATCGTCTGTATAACTATGAGACCTGTGCACAGATTTAATTCGGACTTCATTCGTTACGTTTTTGGTTTATTTTCGTAAGTTCTTTTGGTCACTATTTATATACTTGGTGGCTTTGCTTTTTTGGCAAGCAATTCCAAGTATATAAATAGTGACCATAGGAAATCACAAAAATAATGCAAAAAGTAACTAATGAAGGATTAATTAATTCTGTTCTGATGTCTATTCGAAGAGCGTCATGGGTTAGCCGTAAAATCTTTATAACACGCTAGAGTGCAAAGTCATTTAGTCATATTTGTATTGGTCATCTAGTTATATTGTGTATCGCCAGCCAATTAAAATCACATGCATAGACCGGTCGTAGTTACTCAGCAACATAACATGAGTTAGCACTCTATAGTGTTCATATGGATGTCATAACGTAGCCAATATATGATTTCCTTACGCTTATTGAGATCAGCATCAGGGAATAACTTGAATAATGTGTTTTGCCAGAAGCATAACAACAAAATGTATACCATGTAACGTAACTCCCATTTATGTATGTTTATATTTAACTGGTAATATGGCGTGAAAATTAAGTTGTAAATCCGTATTTCTAGAAATTCGTGAACGACTCCGTTATGATGTGTCTTTAACAAAGTTCCCAACTACTATATCTTTAATATAGTATCCACGTAACATATTTTCAAAATAACATACGCATAACATACATGTAGGATAGTATTAATTTAACCTATCTTTAACACATCATACACATAAAATATCTTTAAAATAACATTTAAATAACTTATATTTGTTTGTAGAACAAATCTAAACAGAAGAACAAGAGCTAAACATAAACATATATGGAGAGAAACTACATTATCAATATCTTGGACACATAGTCACAAATGGTGACAGAAATGAAATAGAAATTAAAAGGAGAATATGAATGAATAAAATGATGAACTTATCTTTACCATATGATCCATGTACCGTTTCTTTAATAGATTATCAATGTAACTTATATTAAAATTAACATCCAAATAATATATATTTAACATAATGTTCACGTAACAGAATCATTAACACATCGTGAAAACGTAACATATCTTTAACATAGTATTCATGTAGCATATCTTTAACTTAGTATTCATTTAACATATTATCACTTTCCTTTTCCTAAGGTTTGGCAATCTCTGATTTAGGATGTCTTGTGACGCTGGTGTCTACAAATGCGTTCTACTCGTTATCAATCAGCGCTTCAGACGTGTCTTTTGATGTACTAGACGTGTTCTATTTGGTTGTTGCCATGCCTCATCTTGCTTTCAGTCGAATCACTAGCTGGATCACAGCCTTAATCACGTTAGAAAGATGCTTGTGCATAATGTCACCTCTGAAGGTAAATATTTAGTTCTATGATTTTCGCTTTTATATTCTAAATAATTTCATGTTTGTTTTCTTCTAAGTGTATTAACTTTTTTTTCATTTGTGTGACCTTCTCAATGAAGGCATTCAGTTGGCATGTAGTGAATTTGTGTTTAAAAATGGCCGACATCGATGCCATTACACGATTGCAGGCTTTCGTGAGATTGAATTTCTGTCTACTTACTACATGTGGATCACGCAGTCTTCTCTCTCTCTCTCTCTCTCTCTCTCTCTCTCTCCACGTTCGTTCTAACAAACTAATGCAGCTTTATGTAATATAACTCAGCGAGTAGAAAATGTTGTGTCATTGGTTACATCTTGTTATGTGAACCTTTCATTCCGATGCATCAGATCGTATCATAACTTTTGGCTAAATTTGCCCTTTTTTTAGAGTTGTTTTATGGGAAAATGTATTCTAATAGACACAAAAACATTTCTCCACTAGGTGCATTCTTTTCAACTCATTGCATATCGATAAGAGTCAAAATCTTCTGGCTGTAAAAGAAACTCTGGAGTAACAACTCCTTTGAATATAGTAACTAAATGTTACATATCAAATGCACTTTTCATTCATTAAGTGTCGTGTTCGGAAAGAAGTGTGGCTGCAGCATCTCCAATATCCATAAACAGGTAGAGCCGTATACATGTTCTACATACTGGTGCGGGTTTACGTGAAATGATGTCACTTTCATTCTCGTGTGATGTATCTGCTATTTCATGAAATATTTATTTATTTTTAGGGAAAACAAATTAGAGGAGTTAGTCATTATGTTATGATTTTTTGGCTAATGGTCAAATTGCTATTACTAAATGTCATATTCTGAATAGCTAAGGTTAACCCACAGCCATGTCTTCGGGTTTGAGACAGATACTATCACAGATAATGAGACAGATAATATCACAGATAATGAGACAGATAATATCACAGATAATGAGACAGATAATATCACAGCATTTTCCATGCAGTCTTCGTAGACTCATATATATGGGACACAGTTGGAGAATGACATATCACAAAATCGTGGCTATCAACAATTATAGCCTATGAACAGAATAAAAACTAGCCTTCATACATTACATTTTCAATCGTTTCCGTGAAATTCATTTGTCAGCGTTGTCAGGTGATACAAATTATACATCTAGTGACCAACGAAAAACACCACAATAATAAAACTCATAAACTATCAATTCTTACGCTTATTCCGATGAAGGGACTTTACTGTAGATAGACGAGGCAGAATATCCAAGGATATACGTTATGGGAATACACAGTCTGGAAAACTACCCTTCTACTTCGGTACAGAAATGTTAGCACACAGAATATCCATAACACAGACGGTGATAGAGAATCATGGAAAGAGAATATCCATAACACAGACAGTGATAGAGAATCATGGAAAGAGAATATCCATAACACAGACAGTGATAGAGAATCATGGAAAGAGAATATCCATAACACAGACAGTGATAGAGAATCATGGAAAGAGAATATCCATTACACAGACAGTGATAGAGAATCATGGAAAGAGAATATCCATAACACAGATTAGTGATAGAGAATCATGGAAACTGAGTGACATGAACGTGTTGAATGAATGGCTATGATCAGGAATTATATAAAGACCACGTAGAAAGTGATAGCATAAAATTCGTCGGCCTTACTTTTAAGAAAATACTCAGCTCTTGATAGTACGTATTCCATTGTTTCTGTTATACATACTGGGAACGCCGTGTGGCTCGGAATAACCGTGCGGAACACTGTGCGGCTCATTTCATTATCACCATAGGGGTGTTTATTACATTTCATATAGCACTAACAAGAATATATATATATATATATATATATATATATATATATATATATATATATATATATATATATATATATATATATATATATATATATATATATATATATATACTATATACTATATATAATATATATATATATATATTATTTATATATAATTATATATATAGTCTTTAAGGAATAAAAAAGCCGTTAGGTGCCAGGTATATGTTTATGCTTAGGTCAGTTTTCTTAAATGTTCTTCTCTGTTTGCATGTTCTTTCCTTTTATACACACAAGTTTAAGAACGGCCAATTATTTCACTTTTGTCCCCAGGTCAAGGTGATAGTGACAACAAAGAGAACGACCTTCGTCATCATTTGCGTCTTCTTGGTTCTAATATTTTCCGGATCCCCGGTGTATGTCGTAAACAAGCTAGATATGAAGTTTTATCCGGAAAGAAACCGAACATTGCTTGGAATAATTTCAACTGAAGATCGAGAACAAGTAGAGAAGATATCTTTTACAATCAACAGCTTTTTTGTACCATTTGCTGCCTTCATCGTCATCACAATATGTACAATAATTCTGGTCATCAATCTAAAGAAGAGAGCAAAGTGGCAGAAGACATGCACGACTGGAGGGCAACATGACGTTTCGAGACGTAATCAAAAGGTTGCTAAAATGGTTACTATGATTTCTGCTTTGTTTATTACATTGTTTGTCCCTCTTGCTATAGCGATGTTATCTTTTGCATTTGAACCTGAACTTAAAATCGGTGGAAAATACGCCAATATTGGAACTGTTATTGCATCATTTGTAGTTCTATTTGAATCTATAAATTCATCTGCTAATATTTTTATATACTATCAAATGAGTAGCAAATATAGAGATTCGTTCAATGTCGTTTTTAGTATTTAGGAAAATTATAGAACAATAACATGTTATATACGGGTTTAGAATATAAATATTACTTAAAAGTCATATAGGATACATTAGACTCAATAGTTACTGAGCATAAACTAGACGCATTAGTTACTGAGCATAAATTAGACTCAATAGTTTACTGAGCATAAATTAGACTCATTAGTTACTGAGCATAAATTAAGACGCATTAGTTAGTGATCATAAATTAGACTCATTAGTTACTGAGCATAAATTAGACGCATTAGTTAATGAGCATAAATTAGACTCATTAGTTACTGAGAATAAATTAGACTCAATAGATACTTAGCATAAATAAGTAGACTCATTACTGAGCATAAAATTAGACTCATTAGTTACTGATCATAAATTAGACTCAATAGTTACTGAGTATAAATTGCGTAAACAATTTATATAATGTATAACCCATTTATTCTCTGATTATCAACAACTATAAAGAATTACATGTCTATCTCCACGTATAATGTTAGATCAAATGAATCTCCTTAGCTTAGTGTTGAATCGTGACTGTCGCTAATAGAACACACATGTACGGAATTAATTAGGTCTTCATTCTTTACATGTTTGATTATTGTCACGTCTGGCGTACTAATTATATACTTGGAACCGGATGCAAAAAATAGTCAGGGCAAACAAAAGAAATGCACGAAAAACATATAAATTGGGCATTTACGGTCGTCTGTACTGGACCAAATAAAAAAGAAACTACTAATGCTAAGAATATTTTATTGTATCGGTTACAATATACAGCTGCTAGCGAAATACGGCCCCCTAAGCAAAAGTACGGCAAAAAGGATGAGCGCCTTTAAGATGAAATGCTACATAAATATATTTAGAATATCATGAACAATTGGTCAAACTCAAAATTGTAAACATATTTAAAATGTCATTGTATTTGTTACTAAACACAATAGCAAAAAAGATAACTACACCTGTTTCGTCATATACAGAGACTGCAATTTATTAAGACACACAATGGAGAGTAGTGTACCTGGTTAAAAGAGAAAGACTATTGACTGATGACATTAAAATTAACATGATTAGATTGTTAGAAAATCCAAATCGCATGGTCCACGACAGAGAGGGGTCGGGGAGTTCTTTGTAAAGACAACTTTCTGCAAAGAATATGTCAATTGCATGTACTGAAGACCGACATGGTTCAAGATGTTTACCTTGTACTCAGGCAGTCGTTATTTCGAATCCGTCTTGTAGCGTCTTGTTTCCAATGTTGATAATTCCAGTAGGGTTTGTAGTTTGGTCGTGCTCCCCGTGGGTATGATATTACTAGCAGCAGGTATTATGCATCTATTTAATCAACTCACTACTCTATTGATGGCTGTGGCAGGGCTCATGTATTTAGCTAGAACACTAGTTAAAATTCTGGAACATTTTTTTATTCTGTCCTCGTATATTTCCGCCTAGTAAGTGTGCTGGTGTCCTTGATACATTTATTGTACATTTCCAAAGATACTGGTCTGGTGTCACTTGCCACGAACTGCTTTCCAGCTACACGTGTGATGTTCCATCCAAGGCTTGGTGAGTGGAATATCAGGTATGGTGTAGAAAGTGCTTTCGAGTAGAATGTTGGTGAGTCTGCTCGCTGGTTAATAATTATGAGAATATTTGCATCCTGCCAGCTCTGATGTTCCTCACCTCTCTTGTCCATGTGAGATTAGTGCCAGCTCTGAGAGAGGCTGCTGAAGACACCACGCACAATATCTCTATTTTTCCAGGGACTGTGCCTAGAGTCTATGGTCTATCCGTTTGGCAGTAGTAGTTCAGGAAATGAAATTATGTACTGTCTGTCT